>JACRUU010000029.1:9007373-9044873 GCA_030449085.1 Kryptopterus vitreolus | reverse complement strand
ATACATATTCCTGTTTTGTTTGTTTTTGAGAAAATGGCAGTATCAGTGAACCCTCTTCACTGCATTACATTACAGCAAGGAAGACGGTTGATAGGTTCAAAAATGCACTTCAGTTGGTCACAGTGTGATTGCTGTACACACCTTCTGTATCTGTATGTGTGACCCTTATGGAGCAGATTAGGAAAAAAATTAATTGAATGCTTGGTGTCTGTGGTTTTGCTCTGGAGGTACCAAGTGTTAACAAGTAAGTGATGGTTTTGTGAATGTAAGTGAAAGTGAATGTAAGTGAAGGTTAAATTAGCTTTTAATTTTAGTTACTACAGGATTAATGTCAGTTCATCCACAATGTCAGTTCAACTCCACCATATACACTCAATCACACAAATTAACATAAAGATCCCATTCAGAAGTTCATTTATTTGAAAATTAATTTAATTGCTAATTATCATTTTAAGAGTGAACAGCTCTTTAAACTGAAGTTGCTGTATGTTCCACTGATTTAGAATCAGAGTTTATCAAGGTGTTCTGGTGCTATATAATGTGTTCTGGTGCTATACAATATGAAAACCATAAAAAATAGGACAATAAAATTAGTAGTAAAATTTAATAAAATTAAAGTTCATTTACTATTCAGTTTGTGCAGAATATGTAAAGGGAGATAGTGCAGTAATACGTCCCAAATAAATCCTCTTATAAGATGCCCTTCTAGATATTGTAGAATATCTAGATATTCTATAGAAATTATATTCTATTATTGTAATAATAGTCTGTTGGGTCAGGATTCACAATGCTCCATACTCCATACACAGGGGAGTAACATTACACAGTGTGGCATTTTTTAAAAATTCATGTTTTTTGCGCCACAAACTCATTTTATGATAGTAATTGTGTGGTTGGGTGGGAAATATGGTTTTGGTCTATATTTGGGTCTAGTTTAGGTGGTTTGGCTGGAAATTTTGCAAAATCAAGGAAAAACGCTATCTTCATTGAACATAGTGGACCAAAAGAATGTCTAATATTGTTAAACTTCTAAAATGAGAGTTGAGACTTGAGTTGTTGATTCTCACCTGCCGTTCATAGTTACTTTCAAAATTCACTAGATAGCACCTATGCGTACACTTGGTTATAAGTGATAAAAGTAATAATTTCCCACCACAATTTATGGTTTTGAACCACTTACATTTACAGCATTTGACAGACGCCCTTATCCAGAGCGACTTACAACTGAGCAATTGAGGGTTGCATTTAGGGTTAAGGGCCTTGCTAGGGTGGCAGCTTGGTGGGGTTTGAACCCATGATCTTCTGGTCCAGAGTCCAACACTCTTAACCACTTGGGCTACCACCTCCTCTTCAGACGTAGTCAAATGTTTTGGCTGATGCAATTATCCTGTATTCTGAAAAATGTTGATTTTTATTTTTCAGTACGACACTAACTAAATGAAAAAGACACTTTGGCTGTGATTTTCTGACCATGTTGGTTCTGAGCCACTTGAATCGGTTATTGTTACATTAACTTAATTATTAGATGAACAATAGTAGCTCAGTGATTTGTAGTTCTGTAAAAATGACCAGAGGTTTAGAGGATTGTAGGTAGCTATTGAGAATATTTAGGCATAGTACTAGGGTTAGTGAGTTAGGACTGGAGGTTGGAATGGTTAATATGTGTATGTTAGGGCTAAAGGTTTTTTATTTTAGAGGGTTAGGGCTCGTCAATTAGTGTTGGAGGTTGTATTGTTGCGATAACAGAATTTTGACTTTGATACGATACCTACATTAAATATCACAATACCAAATCGATAAAATGGAAGGTGGAAAAAAACAGAAATTGAATAATGGAACTTTTATTCTCTTTTAATTCTTATTATTATTATTAATAAACAGAGGAGGCAAAATCACACATATCCTTTACTTAAGTAAAAGAAGTATGGGCTCTGACCATAATTAGCAATTAAATTAATTTTCATAACGGAGAAACGGTTGCTCTTCTAATTTTCATAGTCATTTTGATCTTTCTATATACTTTACATATTTATCTTGTCTGTGAGGCAAATATTTATTGAGATTTAGGTTGTTTTACTGATGTCTCTCTGATGAGAGATGACAGAGGGCAGAGAGCTCACCCTGTCTGTTTATTTTACAAAAGCACAGCCTTTTGTTGTTGTTGTTGTTGTTATTATTATATTATTAGTAGTAGTAGTAGAGAGCATTGCTTTTATTTGTACGATCAACAAAGACTTTGCGTTTTGCATTAAACGCTCATTAATAATCAGAGGTCATTTTGTTAACTGTATTTAATACATTACCACAAAGCAAATTTCAAACTTTGTTATTGTATAAATTAATCCAGGTTTTTTTTTTTTTACTTTCTAGGAATCCTTGCATTCATGTTTCAGCTTTACTGTATACCATGTCTTCCATGTTAATTTGTTTGCAATCAATCACACATATATAAGATTATGTAAACAGATAACACTGTTAAATCTAAACCATATGTGATCATAATGTTGTGAAATGTTGTCTAACAGAAATTCTGGCACTTATCTTGTCGTGCATAGTTGAAATGACTATAATGTTTGTAACACCCTGTGTCCATGCAGCAGTTCTCTGAGCAGCTCCCAGTCGATCATGTACATCCCTCAGGACATCGTCCGCGCCAAAGAGATCATCTCACACATAAATACGCTAAAGACTCAGGTCAGCTACTATGCCGAGCGGCTCTCCCGCGCCGCGAAGGAGCGCTCCGCCAACGGCTTGGAGAGAACCCTGACAATATTGGCGGACAAGGTGGGCACAGATATGAACTAGCATTGTTATAAGATATCATATATAGGATCCTATAGCTGTCAGAGGCTGTAAGAGCGAGCAACTTTTGTGGAGGAATTATTTGGCTTTGACTGCAAAACCTATAAAGCATACTGTAAGTATGCACACTTAAAAAAAACATACATGTCGTATAGCTGTAAATCTCTTCCTGTTGCAGACACGGCAGCTCGTGACAGTATGTGACTGTAAGCTACTGGCATCAGCAGTGCAGGCCCTAAACGCTGCCCGGCCAGAGTACATCGCCTCGAAGAACTCACCATCAGCTGACTTGGAACATGTGGTACTACGTAACGACCAGGACACACTGCTGGCCAAGTGGAGCAACAACCGTTCATCCCTACACGCTGACTGGCATGAAGAGGAATGGGTAAGAGCATTGAGAATATTTAGGCATAGTACTAGGGTTAGTGAGTTAAGACTGGAGGTTTGATGGTTAATACGTGTATGTTAGGGCTAAAGGTGTTTTAGTGCATCTTGTGACATTGATGATGATGTACTGGAGGATAGGTTTAAATTTAAATTGAAGGATTCTTTAGACTAATAGGATGGTACTCTTGGAAGTCAAATCTTAACTTGACATACCCCCTCCCTTAGCAGTGTGTACTGGATCATTATCTTGCTGCATGATGAAGTTCCTCCCAGATGGACTGAATGTATATGTCTACTATTTCCATCATTTATGAAAAGCAACCATGTTAGCCCTACCATGATACTTCACCATCCTGTTTGACGTATGTTTTGGATCATGAGATTTTCTGACTTTCTATCTTTGGTATTTTCTCACAACACTTTGGCATTTTCTCACAAAGGTTAATCCAAAGGTTTAAATCCCAGCCTGATTTTCAGGCTCATTCTTTCTGCTTGGTTTGCAGCTTGTGTGATGGCCTTTATATATTTCTGCTCTGGAAGAATTCTATGAACATTGGATTGTGATATAAAGTGGAACCTTAGCTTACGACTGTACCAGAATACTATGAATTCAGTTTATGAGTCAGGATTTGTCAAAATTTTGGTATCATTTACATTTACATCATTTAGCAGACGCCCTTATCCAGAGCGGCGTACAAATAGTGCTTACAAATAGTAATGTATCACCTTACATGCAAAATTTCGGGTTACGAGTGATGTGAATTTCGCGGGCCGAAATTTAAAAGCACGAAGGTTCTCTCAAGACACCCACCAAAGGTAAAGTAAAGAAAGAAAAAAGGATAAAGTATGTTAAAGAATCTTAATAAAGAATGTTTTCCTCTTTTAGATATGAAGTTTTTGGCTAGCGAACTACGTCCTGGAACAGATTAAAATCGTAAGCCGAGGTTCCGCTGTATATTGACCCCTGCCATATAGAAGTTTTTTTGGGGGATTTTCTTTACATCACAATTTCTATCAGTGGATCATTTTTTCTCGGCTGACCGATTCAACATCTGGTTGGTATTTCACAAATAGAATCTTTGCATGAAAATAGCCAATGTTTAAAACCAAAACTATATATTCAGGAAGATTTATTCATTGAACAGTCTAACAATCTTACAGGGCACATATGGGTACACCTGTCCATCACACCTTTCAACATTTCGTGAAAAATGACTGGGTTCCAATAAAACAGGTTCAAGTGGTTTAACACATGTAGCTGAATAAATGACTTTCTATTCTAATACAGTCTGTGGAGGAGACTGTAGCTGCTGGTTCTCTTCATAACTATCATAACGGAAAAAAAACGCTTCGGGCATTCAGGGTATTCCCACAGGCAATAAAAGTAGCAGTGGCTGCATGCCCACAAAGTGACTACAAGCAACATGTGAAACCAGAGTTAGATCCAAAGTGTTAGACTTAGTGTTTGTTTAGTCTGTGAAAGTATTTATTTTTTTATTTTGTCGTCATCCTGCATCTGCTCAGAGGGAAAATGGTAATGTTAATCACTGTATCTGTTATAATTATCTAATTATCTCTCTCTCTCTCTCTCTCTCTCTCTATATATATATATATATATATATATATATATATATATATATATATATATATATATTAGAGAGAGAGAGAGAGAGAGAGAGAGAGAGGTAATTATATGTGTGTGTATGTATATATGTATATATATTATATATCTATATATATATATATATATATATATATATATATATATATATATATATATATATTCCTATATATAAATCTATAAGAAATCTGTATTACTGTTATATTTTTTATATAAATGATGTAGCGAAAACTCTTCTTGTGTTTGTGTACGCATGTGAATATGCGTGTGTTACTAAAATTGAGCGATTGATGCCATTGCAGCAATTAAGATCAGTTTACCATGATATGACAAGGATATAATCCAAAGATCCTTTTTGCCATTGTCTGGCCCTCAGGAGAAAGTGTGGGTGAATGTGGATAAGAGTCTGGAGTGCATCATCCAGCGGGTGGATAAGCTCTTGCAGAGAGAGCGATTGCGCAGCAGTAGCAGCAGCGAGGACATGTTCCTGGCCGACCAACAGAGCACCATTCCTAAGAAAGGTAACGAGAAGTGCCATGCGTTCTGGATCAACCCGAACTGTACGAATGAGTGTCAGTCACCGGAGAAGCCCTCTTCATCACCACCTTTACCTTCATCATCATCCCTGCCTGCTCTGAATCCTGCATGTCCCCTAAATACAGAATCTCAAGTCTGTAGGTGGCCCACTCACACAATCACTTTCTTTCTTTCATTTCATTTTTTAAAACCATGTGCACTCCTGTTTAATGCATGATCGGGATGTCGTACATACTAGAGCGCACACAAATGTCTAGCCCACTTTCAGATGATTTGCTTTGCTCGCGTTTAGAATTGCTCTTGTGTAAATGTACTCATTTTGTTCATATAAACAGCATGCTGCTGCTCAGATTCAACCGTTTTTGTCACATTCTAACCAAAGTTGGTCACAATCTAATCTAAATGACACTTTTTTAAGTTATAAGAAAAGTTCAGAAGCCTTAGTATTCCTTTCATGCATTGTAGGTGTGAAAAGTTGCTCTTTTTCTAAACATAAAAATGACAAGGAATTACAAAAAAATGGATTATTGTAAAAAAAACTAACAAAAAAAAAGTAGTATTAAAAAAAAAAAAAAAAGAGGTATACTTATGCTAACATCTTCCACAGATTTTGTAATTTTACACACACTCACATATATATCGATTTACACCAGTGTTTGTTTCATATTAATGTTATATAGAGCGTTTATTCAGTTTCTGGGAATGAGTTGTTGCTATAGAAACAGGTATATATAACTGTTCCTTTACACAAATGTCATGCACAGTGTTTGGCAAATTAGATCCGTGGAGTTAAGCAGACTGTAGTAAATGATTGCCCATGGTCTTTTAGTGTGGTCTAATTTAACATGAATTCTGAATTCCTCACATACATGTTTTATATAAATAAAAGTTTGTGGGCAACCGACCGTTATATTACTTTTCATATTAAGTCCCTATTTGATGTTGTGATAATCGGCGCTATTCTACTTAGATGGTTCAGTGGTTTGTAGAGTGAGCTTCTGGATGTTTGTGCTCATTCAGCTATAAAGGTATTAGTAATCTCTGGTTCTGATGTAGGGTAGGAGGCCTGGGGTGTAATCAGCATTCTAGCCTGTTCCAAAGGTCTTATAGAAAGTCACTGAAGATTTTTCAGTCCAGTCCATGTAAAACTTTGTCATCTAGGAGCTGGCTTTGTGCACAGGTTTGGCCCCTTTAGTTCACGCGAAGGGAAATTCAGTGCTTCTTAATCCAAAGTCTTCCTATACAATTGTGTGCCTCCTACTTAATACCAGTTTGAAGAAGTATTGAATGTCTTGAATGTGTAATTGCTAGTAGTGACTTGAATATATCGATACATTTATATGAGAGCAAAAAAAAAAAAAAACAGTATCCGTGTGAAAGCCCAAATCAATCTCACTCATAATCGGAGTTTAATTTCATAGTAAATTTGCTTCACATACATTATGTAGCCTTCATTATCCTTTGTTCCTTTGGTTTTCTCAGACACAGACACATGCATGTATTATTTCACTTCCCCTGTTTTCTTCTCACCTGTTCATCAGAGTGCATGCTTCCATAGCAACAGGCTTCTGGTTAATTTAGTCATTAGTTGTTATTTTTGCATCAGCTAAATTTATATATACATAATAATTATATATATAATATATAATATATATATATATATATATATATATATATATATATATATATATATATATTGTCATATATATTATCATGACCTGCTTTTTATAAATTAAGTGTCAGCTATTGCATTCTATATATCATGTTGATTAATTGCATATCTTTGTTTATGTAAGACTGAATTATTGTTTGTGCAAAAGTAAGTGAAGTCTGAGCTGCATTGGTAAAGTCAATTGAGTAGCAGATTCAGGTGAATCATATTTGGGTGATTAATCAATCAGTCAAACAGACCAATCAACTTGAGACATCTTTAAGAAAGTGGTTGAGCAACACTGATTAAAAGTCCAACCAAACCACTGTAGTTTCAAGGAGTCAAAGCTGAGCAGTTGAAGGTTAAGGGCCTTGCGCAAGGGCGCACTAGTGGTAGCCTAGTGGTGGTGGGATTTGAACCGACGATCTGTTAATGACTTATCCCCTGAGCTACCACCTCCTAGAAGTGGAAGTCCATCAACGCAATCATCAAGAAGCACCAGAAAAATTATAAATGAGATAAAGGCCAACTCGCATATGTAGACCTCTCCGGAGGTAATGTGCATGTGCCTGCAATCAGAAAAAAATTAACAGACATGACATTTATGGTCAGGTGGCTAGAAAGAAGCCTCTGTTCTCAAAAAAAAAAAAAGAAACAAAGCTTCCTGTTTCAAATCAGAGACTTTTGGAAGTCCGTTCTTTAGGAAGATATGTCCAAAATAGATTGATTCATTCTTAATCAAAGATGTCATATTTGGAGAAAGACAGGATTCCAGGATAAGAACCTCCTTCCAACAGTGAAGCATGGTGGTGGAAATGTGAAGGTCTGGGGTCTTTATGTCCCCTGGTTGAGGGCAACTCCATATTATTCAAGGAAACTTGAATTCTCAGACATAACAACAAATTCTTGAAGAGAATCAAGCCATCAGAGAGAGCACTAAAGCTGGGTCAAACATGGATGATGCAAAAAGACAATGAAGCATGTAAGCAAATCCAACAAAGAATGGCTTAAAAGAAAGAAGTTTCACACTCTTCATTGGCCGAGTCAGAGTCTGGTTCTCAATCGAATTGAAATGTCTGAAGCGGGTGCTACATACCAGGTGTCCTTACGAGTCCTGCATGGAGGAAAGGGGAAAAATCCCCAAAGACAGAGATTGGTCTGTGGTTACAGAAGACGTTTGGTTGAATTAATGACTTCAAAAGGAGATGCCATAAGCTACTAAATGAAAGGCTTCACTTACTTATGCACTTATGCATACAACATTCAATCTTTCATGTAGAATTTTGGCTACTCGCAAAATTCCCTCTAAACAAATACAAACCGGATTCCAAAAAAGTTGGGACACTATACAAATCGTAAATAAAAACTGAATGCAATGATGTGTAGGTGCCAACTTCTAATATTTTATTCAGAATAGAACATAACACATGAAACAAAAGTTTAAACTGAGAAAATGTACCATTTTAAGGGAAAAATATGTTGATTCAGAATTTCATGGTGTCAACAAATCCCAAAAAAGTTGGGACAAGTAGCAGTAAGAGGCTGGAAAAAGTAAAAGTAAATTTAAGCATAACAAGGAGCTGGAAGACCAATTAACACAAATGAGGTCAATTGGCAACATGATTGGGTATAAAAAGAGCTTCTCAGAGTGGCAGTGTCTCTCAGAAGCCAAGATGGGTAGAGGATCACCAATTCCCACAATGTTGCGCAGAAAGATAGTGGAGCAATATCAGAAAGGTGTTACCCAGCGAAAAATTGCAAAGACTTTGCATCTATCATCATCAACTGTGCATAACATCATCCAAAGATTCAGAGAATCTGGAACAATCTCTGTGAGAAAGGGTCAAGGCCGTAAAACCATACTGGATGCCCGTGATCTCCGGGCCCTTAAACGACACTGCACCACAAACAGGAATGCTACTGTAAAGGAAATCACAGAATGGGCTCAGGAATACTTCCAGAAACCATTGTCAGTGAACACAATCCACCGCGCCATCCGCCGTTGCCAGCTGAAACTCTACAGTGCAAAGAAGAAGCCATTTCTAAGCAAGATCCACAAGCTCAGGCGTTTACACTGGGCCAGGGATCATTTAAAATGGAGTGTGGCGAAATGGAAGACTGTTCTGTGGTCAGACGAGTCACGATTCGAAGTTCTTTTTGGAAATCTGGGACGCCATGTCATCCGGACCAAAGACGACAAGGACAACCCAAGTTGTTATCAACGCTCGGTTCAGAAGCCTGCATCTCTGATGGTATGGGGTTGCATGAGTGCGTGTGGCATGGGCAGCTTGCATGTCTGGAAAGGCACCATCAATGCAGAAAAATATATTCAGGTTCTAGAACAACATATGCTCCCATCCAGACGTCATCTTTTTCAGGGAAGACCCTGCATTTTCCAACAAGATAATGCCAGACCACATTCTGCATCAATCACAGCATCATGGCTGCGTAGGAGAAGGATCCGGGTACTGAAATGGCCAGTCTGCAGTCCAGATCTTTCACCTATAGAGAACATTTGGCGCATCATAAAGAGGAAGGTGCGACAAAGAAAGCCCAAGACGATTGAACAGTTAGAGGCCTGTATTAGACAAGAATGGGAGAGCATTCCTATTTCTAAACTGGAGAAACTGGTCTCCTCTGTCCCCAGACGTCTGTTGAGTGTTGTAAAAAGAAGGGGAGATGCCACACAGTGGTGAAAATGTCCTTGTCCCAACTTTTTTGGGATTTGTTGACACCATGAAATTCTGAATCAACATATTTTTCCCTTAAAATGGTACATTTTCTCAGTTTAAACTTTTGTTTCGTGTGTTATGTTCTATTCTGAATAAAATATTAGAAGTTGGCACCTAGACATCATTGCATTCAGTTTTTATTCACGATTTGTATAGTGTCCCAACTTTTTTGGAATCCGGTTTGTATATGCAATTGATTTATAAAAAGCAGGTGATGATAAAATTAGAAATTCACGGTGTGTGTGTGTGTGTGTGTGTGTGTGTGGTGTTGTGTGTGTGTGTGTGTGTTGTGTGTGTGTGTGTGTGTGTGTGTGTGTGTGTGTGTGTGTGTGTGTGTAAAAAAAAAATATAGCATTTATACATCTTTTTTTTTTCCTCCATTTTATAAGCGTTCTTGTGACACTGTTGCTATTAGTCAGTCTATGACCCTGTCTGTGTCTCAGTATGTGCCAAAATACAAAGATGTCCAATCTAAACATGTTAAATGTTCAGTGGCGCTGAGTCATGTTTTGCTTTTGTCACTGTGCCATTTCTCAGCTCTTCAGGAGATTTTTTCTTTTTTTTTTTTATCTCTGCTTGTTCGAGTTATGTGATCTTGCTCTGTGATTTGGCTCGCTGGCTGGATCACACTCTGGGGGAGTCTTTATAGTGTTGTATGCCTTATTTAATCTGAGCCAGCTAGAGAGGGCTGGCATGACTCAGACATCGAGCATACTGGGGGAGAAAAAAATAATAATTATAACAATAATTGAATTGATGATCGACACTAATAGTAAACAGAGGATGACACCCCATAGAAAAAAGGAGGGAAATATGAAATAATTGAAGAAATGAAGGTCAGGAAATAAAGATGTGCCAGGATATAAACTTGAGGAGAACTACTGTAACAACTCAGTGTTACAAGGCTTCAGTATAAAATGTTTGGATGAACTGGTTGAAAGAATAGACAATCCTTTCAGGTATACACAAGTATTTAGTGGGGGTTAAACCTCTGGGTTAATGCACAGAAGGTTGGAGGTTGAAGCCGTAGCACCACCAAGCTGCCGTGGTGTAAACTACTAAACCATTTCTTCTCTAGAAGTGCCATCAGTTCCTTATTTGATTACAATAAATTGTCCCTTGAGGTAAACATATGTTCTGTGATAAACTTAATGACCCATCGGTCATTAGAAAGGCACTCTGACTAGGAAAAATCATTCATATTACATACAAGGTGGGGTTATTTTGCTAAGATTGCGTGTGTAGCCATGTTTGGGCAGGGTGTTTGTGTATGTGTTCGTGTGTGCTTGGCAAGTCCAGATTGTATTTGCTGATTGTGCTTCTTAACTGTGCACGTTGCCCCTCCAGATGGCAGTAGCACCAGAGAGGAGAGTTACCCAGGTAAGAGCCTTACCAATGCCTTATTGCTGATGTGCTTATGCTAAATGTTTGTCATAAAGTTGCTCTTTTTTTCCATATTTTCTCTGTGCTTTATGTCGTCTTTGTGTTTTATTTATGTTCTATTTCGATAGCAGTAGAAATTACATCACCATGTTGCATACTGTCTACTGATTAGTCACGTGTGTGACCGTGTATGTGTCAGGTGAGTGGAGTGAGGCACTGTATCCCCTGCTAACGACACTAACAGAGTGCGTGGCAATGATGAGCGACAAGGCCAAAAAGTCTATGGTGTTCCTTCTAATGCAAGACAGAGCACCAACCATCGGCATGGACCTCAGCGTGCAGTACCGGCGAGACGTCGTCTTCTGCCAGACGGTGAGTAAAAACAATTGTCAACATGCATTTCACAACACAAATGAGCCATATATTTGACTCTGACATTGCCCATTGTTAGATTTGTTGAGAAGACTCTCAAGAAGACAATTGAAGACAAATTTACAAGATTCAAAATGGAAAATGAGAATTTTTATGTCTGTATTTTTGTATCTATACATGTTGCTTTCTCAATAAAAATAACTTGGAAAAAAAGAACTATTCAAAGACTCGGGTTTACTGCAGAGCAACCCATTTCGTTTAAAATAGCTGGCAAACTAATCGAAGTTGGTATTTATTCCATAGATTATACTCATGATACCACAGAGGTTCAATTACACTAAGGCAGGTCATGATGCATGGGTACTGCTGCTTGTTCAAGCAGCTTCACTGAAAGCTGATTGGCTGCCTTAAAGATAATCCATTGTCATTTTTATTTAATACCTGTGACAACCACATTAATGTACACAATGTAGGCCGGTAATTCTCATGTAATGCCTTTAAGACTGTATCGCAGCACTAGCAGGGGACTTCCTCCCAAACTACTGCCAGTCATGTTACAAATGATATATTTCTGTTATTGTTCTGCATAGTTCTGCCTTGTTTGGATTGGGACACAGCCAAAGAAATATTAATGCAAAGGGGAGAAAATCTAAGCATGATGATAAGACATGATTCTTTGCTAGTGTTCTACTAATTAGATATTAGTTTGTTTAGTTTAAATGCACCTTAATTTACAAATGGATATTACTAGATAATGCAATAGACAAGTGCAGATCTAGCTCAGTATGTTGATGCTTGCTGATAGAAGAGCAAATCTGGGATAAAAATACAGAGCTGGTGAGTGTTTGTACAGTTGAATTAGTCACTAATTACTAAACCTAGGGGATTTTTGTATATGGCTACATTGGGGTGAAATTAACACACAGCACAGCAAGAGCACAGCGTCTGCAGTCATTGAGGTAATACACACGTCATTGTTTCCTCTTTCTTATTCTAGCTTACTGCTCTTATTTGTGGCTTTATAATGAAATTGAGGAACTGTCTGCGTGACGACGGCTTCCTGAGGCAGCTCTACACCATAGGACTGCTTGCTCAGTTTGAAAGTCTGCTGAGTACTTATGGTAAGCACAAAGAGCATCTTGACTATGTGTGTTATTTCTTCTCCATAATCAATAGAAAAGCCTTTATTGGCTATTACAGCAATCAAATGCTTCCTATAATTGCTAACCAGCTTGTTGCATGTCTCCACTGGTATTTTTGCCCATTCATCTTTAGCGATGAGCTCCAAACTCTTTCTGGTTGGAGGGTCTCCTTGCCATCACCCTGATCTTTAGACCCCTCCACAGATTCTCAGTTGGATTTAAATCAGGACTCTGACAGTGGGGGTGGTGTTATTAGGGTTGAACGCTACACCACTGTAGCCAAAGGCAAAGCGGGCTTTTGTGTACCTTATCTGGAGAAGTGGTGTGCTCCTCGGTCTGCGTCCGTGGAACCCAGCGGTTTGCAGTGTCCATTGGACTGCCTGCCTTGAGATGTTGCCCCCAGCACATATGTATATGTATATTAGTTCATCCCAGAGAATTTCAATAGGATTGAGGTCCATGGACTGGGCAGGTGATTCCATCATACATAATCTCTCTAAAACTCTAGGTTGTATGTATTGTATGGGCAATGTCCAATTTACCTAAACCTAGTCTAGACGTGTCACTGTTCAATTAAGCATGTCTGTTTTATGTGTTTCTGGCCACTGGTAACCAATGTTTGCATCTTAAACACATATTTCACCAGTGGTCAGTGGATTCGCTAGTAATATGTTTGTGCTTTGTAGGGGAGGAACTAGCTATGCTGGAGGACATGAGTGTGGGCATCATGGACTTAAGGAACGTAACATTTAAGGTGACTCAGGCCGTGTCATCATCCTCTCCGGACATGCTGCCTGTTATCACAGGGAACCGCGATGGCTTTAATGTGCGCATTCCACTCCCTGGGACCATGTTCGATGCTCTGCCACGGGAGATTCAGAATGGCATGTTGCTGCGCGTACAGCCTGTTCATTTCAATGTCGGCATCAACGAGCAGCAAACGCTAGCTGAGAAGTGAGTTGTATAATACTGTACTAATGTTTTTTTGTTTGTTTTTTTTTATCATAGATATACCCAGATCTGGAATACCATTGTTAATATTCACTCTGTTTATTCGATTCTGTTTTTCATCAGCAGTGTTATTTCAAATACAGTAACTAAACAATTTTTAGACATCTTTGTTCAATGTTCACAAGTATTCTTTGTTGCGTGACCAGGTTTGGGGACACGTCCTTGCAGGAGATCGTTAATTCGGAGAGTCTGGGGCGTCTAAATTCTTACTACGAGCAGTTCAAGGAGGTGTTACCAGACGACTGTAAGTCATCACGAGTTTGTTGCAATGATCTTCAGATCTACATTTCCAAGTGTAATAAGGAGAATTGGATTACCATGTAACATTGTAACGCATGTAACTGTTCTAATATTATATTATATTGTATACGATGAAGGGAGATGAAATCTCATCTCTTCTCTCATCTCCTTTCCTGTCATTTCCCGTCTTTGTTCCTCTTAGGCCTCCCTCGTTCCCGAAGCCAGACGTGTCTTCCCGAACTATTGCGCTTCCTTGGTCAGAATGTCCACGCTCGGAAAAGCAAGAATGTTGACATCCTTTGGCAGGCTGCAGAGGTAGATAGCACTGTCGTTGTCTGTTTGTTTTTAAGCTTATCTCACATTTGTGGTGTTGTTGGGTATTAATACACGTGTCACATTTTGATCTTTAGATCCCTCCACAGATTCTCAGTTGGATTTAAATCAGGACTCTGACAGTGGGGGTGGTGTTATTAGGGTTGAACGCTACACCACTGTAGCCAAAGAATTACATTTTTGTTTCATCTGACCATAAAACAGAAGACCAGAAGTCTTCTTTTGTGTCCAGATGATCATTTGCAAAGGCAAAGCGGGCTTTTGTGTGCCTTATCTGGAAAATTGGTGTGCTCCTCGGCCTGCGTTTGTGGAACCCAGCGGTTTGCAGTGTCCATTGGACTGCCTGCCTTGAGATGTTGCCACCAGCACATATGTATATGTATATTAGTTCATCCCAGAGAATTTCAATAGTATTGAGGTCCAGGGACTGGGCAGGTGATTCCATCATACATAATCTCTCTAAAACTCTTATTAATACACATGTCACATTTCGAAATAAGGAGCTCTTTGCAGTCCTAGAACTGCTCATCAAGAATTGAATTAAAATGACTGAGCCAGTGACTAAATATAACCGTTGGATTCTACTGTACAATTGTACAATGCAAGAAAAAAATGATGAAAAATAAACAGAAGTTTTATCTTCTTTTGGTAGATGCCTTACTGGGAATAAATCAATGTACTAGGACAACAGACTTTTCAAGCTACATGTGGTTCTTGGAGGCACTCAATAATATTGTATAATTGTATTGCACAATGATATTGTATATTGTTAATTGGGTTACACTAAAATGAGTATGTTTCAGTGTGACACTGTGCCTATGCTCAAAGCCAATCTCTGTTGAACATTACTGTCATGAATTGGAATACTGATGGTGTCCCACCTTACCTTACATCAGTATGGTTTCTAGTGGACCATACTATTAAAAAGTAAATGGTATTATAACAGCAAATGAGGACTTAATTGGGGAATGCATATAGACTCATGTGGTCAGGTGTCCATATATTATTCATCTTTGGTATAAACAGGCTTTATGGTATTTCCATAATGTTCAATGCACCAGGTTGTAATAACTTGTATTGCACTGTGTTACATCTGGTGTAAGTTCTTCTTTCTGTTCCGGGTTCAGATTTGCCGGCGGCTAAATGGCGTCCGTTTTACAAGTTGTAAGAGTGCAAAGGACCGCACGGCTATGTCTGTGACTCTGGAGCAGTGTCTGATTCTCCAGCACGAACACGGCATGGCACCACAGGTCTTCACTCAGGCCCTCGACTGCATGCGGAGGTAGGATGACACAAAACTGCCTGTTCAATGAAAAAGGGCTACTTTATTTTGATGCCAGTCAAATGAATGTTACCAGATACAGGAGGGTCAAAAAGTCTGAGTCCACTACAATTACCCTTTCAATTCATTTGTAATATGCACAATGAGGAAGTGTCCCGTCATAATCGCAATAACATGCAATAACACAATGTTCCGTCTCTTGCGTTCAGTATTATCAGTATCACATACAGTAGTAGACGAATGAACAAAACCCGGAAAGACTGCTCTGGGCACTTATTCTGGACAAATAAAAAACTCAAATGAATAAAGAAACTTCAGTCCATGGCCTTCCCACATAATTTCCGTATTGACTCTTCCTTGTAATATTAAGATGTAATATAAAAGAGGTGATCGATGTGTTTTATTAACAATAAACACCCAGCAATGTGCATCCACTCACGCTTCCTAAATTTCCATGAATTACTACTTAGCTTCGCATTCACAACAGGTATGAGCTACTCACATATTACTTTATGGAACCTAACCGTATCACCAGTTTATATGGAACGCAACCAAAACAGGAACATAAATCTTAAAGGAGCCATGTACAATATTTAGAAATGAATAGAAACACAAAAAATGACACAGAAATGAATACGAAATTAGTTAATTAAAAGGTAATTCATATTAAATGAATAATTTCCAGAGTGAAATAAATGCAAAATAATGAATAAATTTATTGAAGAGAAATTTTCCATTAACTTTATGTTTAAGAAAGATCTGTCGCCTCTTTTATATCACATCCTAAGATTACAAGCTTTATATGTGTGTGTGTGTGTGTGTGTGTGTGTGTGTGTGTGTGTGTGTGTGTGTATGTTCAGACTTTAAGACCCTGCTGTATGTCTAAATCTTTACCTGCTTGTTCACTCTGTAAACTTTTGCTCAAACATGGGATCTTTTTCTCAAAGCCCCATCATGCCTGTATATCTGTGCTTCAGAAATTTGCCGCTGCTTCTGCTTTTGCTTTTGTTATTGCTTTTTTATTGTCCAGTGACAAACATGTGTCCAACAGCCCCCCCTTCCACCCTTATTGATCCATCCTCATGCTCTTTGCTTGCTGAACAGATCAAAAGCGGAAGCCAGCAAACTAAAATGTTGTCACGTCAGGAGTGTAAAGAACAGACTTTTTTGGAAAGGAGAGCTAGTGTTGAATTCAGCATGGATAGGTGGAATGGCTTCATCACAAATTTTCATCTCTGCTTGACACCTTCATCCCCTTCTTGGCTCCTCTCTGAAGTATAGCAAGATCAGCATGATTTTCAAATGGTCATGGATTTTTCAGATAAAGGAGGCCAGAAACGGGATTGTTGTTTTGTTATATAACTCGTGTAGGCTGCCGATCTCACCTGGCGATGAGTCTTGCAAAAAAAAAAAGTGGCGTGTGCGAGTATGTTTTGCTCCAGCGCATGGGAAAACACTCTCCCTACACACTCCCTCTACTCCTCCATAGCCTTAAATGCCTGGGCAGCTCTATAGCTGCCATGTTTTCTTTTTTTCTTTTTTTGGGGGTGTTTTTCGGTAATGTTATATGATCGTGGAACTGCGGTGGATGAAAAGAGGGATGGTGCGTGTGTTTTATGGCTGTGTTAGCGATGTGGAAACGATGCATGCCTCAGCTTGCAAGGCCCGAAACTGTTTAAATAACCTACAGGAAATGTTTTCTGTTAATTGGGCCTCAGAAATAAAGGTACCACCAATCTGTCCTTTTCTTGTACCTTGTTGCTTGGGTAGTATTATCATGTACCTTTTAAATGTGTTTTTTTCCTTCTGATGACACATGGTTTACCTTTAATCATTACTTGAGTGGACATTAACGTGCCCTTGAAAATATTTTTTTTCTTACATGTACGATACACTGAGTGGCAATGACCTTAAAGACACTGAAAGGCGCAATGAATAAATGATCATGTTAACAAATTTAATGGTGTAAATTTTGGCACAGGTGAAGTGTAGATACTATGTTTTAAAATGACTTCTGTAGATTTTTTTTTACTGAAATAAAAGTGTAAAAGTACTGGTTTAAAAGTAAAAGTAATGTAAGGGGGAAAAAATTACATTAAGGACAAAAGCTTAGCCTATCGCAATCGCTAATTTGTTCAAACGTCTTTCTACCGAACTCCCTACTGTAGCTAAAGTTACGAAAGACAAAGAGAAAACACCTGTTTGATAAATAGGCCAGTAGTGGAGAAATAATACTGAGAAATAATAGTATCATCGAGAAATAGTAGTATCTGTGTAACTTATAGAAATAATCTTTTATGAGCTACGACCCCAACACTGGTTATGTCCTTGCTTCAGCGTGTCATGATTTATGTCATGTGCAGGTTCGATAGATTGCAACCAATAGGGTGTCAGAATGGATCTATGTTCATATCTCATCAAAACACAATCGCATTCACTCTATCCGGATGGTTTTGGGGTTTTTTTGTGTAGCTGAAATGAAGCTGGTAACGAGTCAATTTTTAAAATGTAAGGAGTAGAAAGTACAGATAATTGTGTGAAAGGAATAGGAGTAAAAAGTTGGCTGAATAATAATTACTCCAGTAAAGTATAGATACCCAAAATTTCTACTTAAGTAAGGTGAGGTAGCACATTAGACAAGTGGTTTTCATGTGTTTACTGAGCTCATTGGATCCAAAAGCATTTGTCCATAGAGTACTTACACAATATATAGGTAGGTCTTGCTTTACAGTAGTAGCTCATTAGCAGTAAACATGGTTCCTTGGGTGTAATTGATTCACCATGGTCCTATGGCTGGAATTTGTACAAGCTCATGGCTATTTTTGAATGTAATTTTGATCAACTTATAGTTCTTAAATATTCTCTTCAATATTTATTTAGACTTATTAAGAGAGTATATCTGTCTTTTTAGTCTATTATAGGTTTTCATCAAGTGTAAGGGTGCTGTAAGCAAAGCAAAGGCAGGAACCTCTATTTGGATTAATCAGATGTGCAGTATGTTCATATGCCAGTACATGTGTTTATAGTAACAGTCTATGGCAGACACTACACATGAGCTAAGACTAAATATAATTGGAATTAAAAAAGTATTTTTTTATACAAACTAATTAAAACCTGTAATTGAGATCATTATGTTTTTATGCAGCATGTATATTCAGGTATCTGCAAACGTTTCTATAGGAGTGTCTACAATATAGCAATATAATGTGTGTGTAGAGTACAGTGCTTTTTGTTTAGTTTTTTTATACATGATGCCGATGATTAAGCTGTACCCAAAATGCTACAAACTCAAGAAACAAGACAAAGTTCAGATTGGTTCTTTTATTTCTAAGAGTGTACACACTGATGAAGTATAATATTGTTCTTAATTTACTCTCCTTTGCTTTCTTTCTCTCTCCATCCTGTATTTGTGCATCGTCTGTTTTTTTTGGTTGGTTGGTTTTAATTTTGTTTCTGTTTGTTATACATTTTTTGCTTTTCTTCTTCAACCGTTTCTTAAATCCTATATATGTTGCAATGGTTTATTTTCATCTCTGGTTTTGATTCCATGTCTGGTTTTCGTCCTTCATCTTCATCAATGTCGGTCTCGCTGCGGTTATTTCGTTCAAAAACCCTCCTGTGTCCGTGAACATGGCCCCTTCCTTATACCCCTGTACCTCCTAACCCCTGGCTGCAGCGTCGGTACCCGTGAGGGCGTGACGCAGAAGAACCTGAGCGGTGTGTTGCCCGTGCGGGAGTTAAGGCTAGAGCCCAACCTGCTGTACTCTTTGCCTCTGCTCGCTCTCAGCCCCAACCTGCTCATCGCGTGGCTCTTCCTCAGCATCGCCTACCTTCTGGCTAAACTCCGCTGCAGCTGAGCCACAAAACTCCCCCAGCTTGTCTTCTTTTTCTCTGGTTTCTTCCTTCTTTCTATCTTCTCCCCCTCTTACTCTGTCATTTTTATTCTGATGTCGAGGATTTTAAATGTTCTTCTTTTTCTTGCTTTATTTATTTATTATTTTTTAAAGCTTTTTTACTAACTTTCATGTTCCCTCTTTCCTATACTTATTATTATTATCATTAATATTATTACTATTATTATATTTCATTTATTTATTTTAGTTCTATTATTATCATATTTTCTTCATCGTGATGTTTGATTACTTGTTATATTCCCCCACGTACCCCTATATTCAGTTGGGTCCACATCCTCTGTGTGTTTAAAGGTCTATCCGTCCTAAGCAATGCTTTTCTGCCTTACTTCCTACGTCACTAAGACGGGGTGTGATCCCCAAGATTTGTAACATATATAAGATATATAAATATATAAAAATTGAATATATATATATATATATATCTATATATATATATATATATATATATATCGATATATATATATATATATATATATATGTATATATATCTATATATATATCTCTATATATCTATAATATATATATATATAGATATATATATATATATATATTGTAATGTGTGTGTGTATATATGTATGTATACATATAAGATAAGCAAGTGTAAGATAATCACTGGAAGTGGTGTAAGAATTTGTGATCTTTTTCTTGCACCTGCTCCAGATATGCTGGTTATAATGACTATACCCCATAGAGAACAGCTTTCTTAACCAAGCTCATATTTTCCTCAGTGACTTTGTGGTTCAATCTTTACGTCTTCCATGTGTTTGTATCAAAATGCAAAAGCTAGCGGCTTGGCCACAGCTTAATCGACTATCTACACAAAGCCACTGCACTTTTTAATGAAGGCGTTTTCACACCAGGTGATTCAGATTGTATATTAGGTCAGGGGATATTAATTATGCAGTAAATAGAGCGCCATATTTTTTAAGACAGAGATTTGTTTTTATGATGATTATTAGCCACTAATTTGTGCAATATGCCCAGTTGTTCGTTAGAGGTCAGTTTCAATAGCTTTCTGTGTTTTTCTGGGTTGTGTTTTAGATGATGAGAATTTAAATGTGTTGCTTTTAATGCTAAGGCAAATTATGCAGGAAACAGAAGCAGAATGTAATTACTCGTGCCAAATATTGAACTAATTACGTTGCTTTCTTTGTGCCATAATAATAATAATAATAATAGTAATAACAATATTCAGGTCCCAACACTTCAGAGCTCTTCCTGGGTTTCCCCAGCTTAATTACCCTACAAAACTCTATTTTTGCTATAACTATATGTGTTTATTTAGCAGCCATTTTTTTTACCATAGGCGGGATACGGGGCAGTTTGAAGGGGCTTCCTGGCTTTTTTTTTGTCCTCCTGTTATTTTAAATTCACAACCTTCACTAGCATTGAAGGTTATTTTAAGAGCTTCCTGTAGCCCTGTATGTCCATGAGTATTTGTTTAGGCATAACCAATAAATGTGACCCTTTTCTTCTGGTTTCGACCTGCATTTTTGCATGCTACACAAAAAAGGGATGCATCAATACTACTACTATTTCCTCAAGACAGACATAGTGCATGATTTTTCCATAACGATAACCAAATGAGTTTCCGAATTGGTATTAGGGAATCAGGGGCATCATGGAAATGTTCATTTTGAAGGGTGCAGGGTGGTGCATGCCCGCATTTTTTATTTTTTTATGGGCTCTCAAGGTAGTTGATGATGATCATGGCTATTAAAATAAAATGAGCATTAAATGCTCTGAATTATTGCAGCAAAATATTGACTCATGCGAGTGTACGTGTGTCAGTGAGTGTATGCACGTGTGTCACCCGCCGAGCCGAACTGCTCCACAATCATGCAGATGTGTGTCTATACATCTGCACACATAAACATACTGTTTATTCCATAAGAGATTATATCGGGTACTTGTATTGTAAGATTGTGCTGTATGCAGTAGTCATATTCCTTGATTTCCTCATAAAGAATAGAGGACCCTTTATTGCTTCATGAAACACACAATGCTTAATAGATTTGAAACTGTTATTGGATTCTAACTTGATACTATGTACCATGATTCTAACAGTTTCCTTTTTTTTTAACCAATCGAGTATTCTATCGATTACTCTATCGATAAAGTAAGCTTTAAAAACACACACACGCACACACAGACATACTGTTTTCTCCCCATTGTGCCATCTTTAATTCTGCCGCATCTTCTCTGGTCACCTCTGGTTAATTTGCCTCAATGATTTATTTTTTTTGTACTTGAGGAAACAATTCAGCCCTACTTAATACCAGTATTGATGCATTCCTAAACATCATTGTTAGGTCTGCGTCAAACAGGCTACTCTTTCTTCTGGCTCAAGAAATGATCTTGACTCCTTTGGATTCAGATTCCTAATTTGGGAATCTGATTGCACTTTTCAAAGCCCGTTTAAAAATATGCTTGGAATATTGCTAGTACACTCAGCGAGAGAATCTGAGTCAGTAGGTCTGATTAATCCTCAGAAGAGTAAGGGACGTTATATAAAGGGATGAAGATATATAAATAGATGTTTCTTAAGTTAGATGGATTCCCTGTACTTAGGACTAGGATTTGGGAGTTTAAAGTCATAAAATTGGTTTGAGAACTCTTTTTATTCTGTGATGCATGACGTCGTGGAGCTGTATCTGTTAGCATGAATTTACACTGCCTTAGTTTCACGATTTGGTGATGAGTTTATGCGTGTGTATTGTTGTTTAATTCTGTGTATCAGAATGAATAAGAAACCTGTGTGGTTCAGGTGATAATTAGTCTTCGTTCATACTAGCAAGCTACAAAGCGAGAGAAAAAAAAACATTTCTTTGTATGTGTGACACCTTTTCAGTCTGGGGACCCCGAGTAATAATAATAATGTTTCATTACAATAATATCAAATAAGGATGTGCATACAGACAGTACGACCTAGCAGACAAAGAAGTGTAGAGTAGCCTATAATCATACTTGAGTAAAAGTATAGACGCTTTGCTGTGAAACTTAGAATTGAGAAAACATTTGAGAAAATTGAGACAAAAAATCTTATAGTATCTCATTTGAACAGCACTTGAGTATTTAAATCACATTAGTAGGACAGTTCTGGAAGAAATTATTTCAAGTAAAACTTACATTCAACTTCTAGAAACATTACTGGCAAATACCCGCATATATTAGGAAAAAAAAAGCAATAACTACAGTAGTTACATCAATTAGAAGGTTTCAGATGAAGTCCACAAATCAAAGTGTTGCTCATATTAGGGCATTTTATACACCTTTGAACAAACAAAAAAAGGCAACACAAAAATGTAGGCTCAAAGTTGGACTAGTCCTCAAGACAAAGATTTGTGTTAGTAAAAAGCCAGTTGAATTGTGAGTTTTTTCCCCCCGAAAAATACATTTAAAACACTGCATTAATTATGATCAACACAACAGCCTTGTTAATATGCCATGGTCAAACAAAGAACAAGCAATTCAGTAAAAAAATAAAAAGTATTAAAGCAGTCTTTCAAAAATGTATCTTCAATACAAAATTAAATTGACATTATCATGATATATTAAGTTAAAAAGCATCAGTATTTAAGGGACAAATAATTGAATGAATGGAAATAATTTTAGATAAACTAAAACCAAATATTTGGGACTAGCAATGATTTTTTTTGTTGTTGTTCAACTTCAACAAGTTTTTTTTTTTTAATTGGACTGAAAATGAGGTCAGTAGTGCTTAAAAATTGTCCATAGTGTTGAGTGTAATTGATAACGGTCATTGTCGACTTAAATATAGTGAAGCACATATTTACTCAAATGTAGTTGAGTAGGGAGTAAAAGTTGCTTATATCACTGATACTCAGTAAAACAAGTACTTAAGTACAGTAAATAAGTACATTTACACAAATACTTTACACCACCGGTAGATGATACAGTTCTCATTAATAAGATAGTACAGACAGCTAGCTGTGCTAATCTGCAGATGATGCTAATCTGTTAATAACATGTAAATCAATTTTTGGGGGACTTTTTTGTGCTTAATTCATTAAACTGTTTCATTAGACTGTGCCTCAGGCCTCCTTGCCCTCCTTTAGCACCTGACTTTACTAACAACTTTGTGAAACTAAGGACCGTACACATAAATAACACCAGGAGCATTTTTGACCCACTTAACCTGAAATTTGTTTATGAACTCATTGAATTGTTTGAATGTAGCTAGAATGGATAGCTTGCTTTGGACAATAGCATTGTGACAATGGGCAGCGCACACCCATAATAAACAAAAGGAACCGTCGCTACACAGCATCAAAATAAACAAGATTTGTCGCTTGCTGGTAAGAATATCAGTGGTTCCTGATTGTTAATAGACTTTTTGGTCCTGCTTGCATTTAGCTTGAGCTTCCACGCTTAGAGAATGTTTACATTCATATATATATATATTTGTATATATATTATTTAAGTAATTTGCTATGAAATAAAATATGCTAATCTACCTCTAGACTTCCTAATGTGTGAGACATGTTTAGAGCGTCGAAGACATTGGTGAGTTGCGCCACTACAGTGTGTGAGGTGTGTGACTGGGGTTGGGAATTAAAAATCAATTCCGATTTTGGAAATTTCAATTCCTCTTATTGATTCCTTGAGTGCATTTTTTTTCAACTGGCAATCTGCCGGGACCTTCCGTATGTCCAATCTGCCAGTACTTTATGTGGTAAACTAAACATCAGTTTACAAGATGGACCGCAGGAAGCGCACAAAAGTGTGGCTACACTTTGTAAAAAAAAAAAAAAAAAACAAAGATAAGTGTAATTACTGTAATAAACTAATATGTTGCAAGCAAGGTGTCATGACCAACATGACTAAGAATCTGCGGTTGGTTCACCACATCGAAATAAAAGAATGCACCATGCTTGCTCATCCTGAGTGCCCTTCATTAGCTGACACTAGTATGGCGACAAATGGCATAGAAAATAAACATGTCTGATATATTGTTTGATTTTTGTTGGGTTTTTTTACTACATTGGAATCAAAACTGGGAATCAATAAGAATTGGAATCGATAAAATTAAAATGATACCCAACCCTATGTGTGATAGAATCTGATGACCTTGTGTATTATCTTTGTATAGCAGGGGTTGCATTCGAATCAGCAACATGTTTTGTTGACAGATTTTTCTGAATGAACCCACTGAAGCTGAAATTATTTTTAATAGATTCACTGGCTATACTGTTTTATATGCAGTCAGACCACGTTTAGATTTTTTAATTTTTATTATTTCTACTGATCATATTTAATTTTCCAATTCTGGATTTTCCAAAATACATAAAGGTATAAAAAAATTTTTTTTCCGTTGTACTTAAATCTTGGCTTTTTGCTATTGATCCGCATCAAAGAGCATTAGACCAGTCTGCATGTTCTTCTTGAATTTTTTTTCTTTCATTTTAGTCCCTGCCATCATTTTTGACCTCCTTCCATAGCGCATTGTTCTAAATGCTCTCATATGTCTGTGCTTATTGATTATCATGAATTTCCTTTGCTCACAATTTATAAACATGGCCCTTTTTTGTGTTGTTTTTTTGTGCTTGTGCTTCTTTTTTGTTGTTGTTGTTGTTGTGGTTTAATTCCATTTGCTTTCATACCCTAAACCACCCCCCCTTTCCCCACCCCCACCAGTGAGGGTTGCCGGCGTGAGAACACAGTGAAGAACGTGGGATGCCGAAAGTACGCATTCAACTCTCTCCAGCTCAAGGCTTTCCCTAAGCATTACCGCCCTCCTGAGGGGACGTTCGGAAAAGTGGAGACGTGAGCACAAGACAGATTAATCCAAAGTGGATGAGTAAATTGTAGACAAATCACTGTGTAGCTGATATGTAACATATGCTGTAGTCAATTTGGATGTCAGGCCGATAACGGTTCACTAATAGCGACTCATTTCCCACATTTTAACGAATGTATGAGCTCCATTTTAATAGTTCCCAGCATTCGCAGGTTATTATAGATCAGCCAAAATATGAATATCAAATAAATATTAATAAAATTACATCCAAAATGTATCGACCCAGAAAGAAATTTATGCTTTTGCTTGGCAGCCTGGGAAAAATGTAAGTATATGATGTTTTGACAACTACACTGAACTGTCACTCTGTGGTTAAGGCATTGGCCCCTAGACCGGAAGATTGCAGGTTCAAAGTCCACTAAGTGGGCCCTTGAGCAGTAAGTCGCTCTCCATAAGTGTGTCTGCCAAATGCTGTAAATGTAAATAAAAATATATATCGTTCACTGCAATCTCTACAGCATCACTAAGACTGGCTGAAGCTGCGTTTACAACGGAGACTATTTCATTCCCAATGCGAGGTAGTAAAAACTTGTATGACTGTAAGTAAATATGGAGTGATCTTCTTTTGAGGAAAGCTGTTTTAAAACATAAAATTAAAATTAAAACAACTTAATACAATCAATGTTGCAGCAGAAACCACATAGTTTTGATAAAAAGATATTTTCCATTGTTGTTTTCTTAAACCAAAGGTATTGCAGAATATCTGAGGAATAAAAAAAAAATTCTGATTAAAACCTGATTTTTTTTTCTTTATAATTTTGGCCTGTAGATTAGTCATATCTAAATGGGCTTTCCCAGACCACCCCATGTCATACATTTCTATTGATACACCACAATCAAACCGTTTTAGCTCGTTGTGGGTTCTATCTATACCGTTTAAGTGCTCAAATCAGTTCACGCAGGATTCCCTTTTGTTTCTTGTATCAACGATCATTTCACTGAAACAGAAAGTTTTTGATAACTTGTTGTGCTACGAGCTGTGTTAAAGTCACATTAAAGAGGCCTTGACTTATTTCTAGAGCGCTTTTTTGCTTCTCTAAACCTCACAAAATAAAACTCGCACACACTACTTCCTGTTTTGATCATCTTTGTCAATTTGTAAAATGACAGACAAAAAAACACACACTCCATCTCCATGTTCTTTACTTCTCAGAGTATAATTTGAGTCTGATGCACGCTCCTGGGCATAAGATTCGCCTAGAAAGGGGAAAAAATTAGCAAAAAATAAATAAATAACTAATTAAATACCAGTTGAAAAAATTGGCAAGATTGAAAACTCCTCACGTTGTTCTAATGCGATAAATTGCACCTGATTGAATTGACAAAATTTGGATAATTGTTTAATGCAGCAAACATCGGATGCTACAATATTGACCAATCTTTGTTTACTCATAAGGCTTGAACATTTAAAAAGCATTCATATACTAAGCTACTTTATCAAATTCTTTTATTCTTGATCATTTAAAGCATTTAAAGCTCCAGATGTTTCCCAATTTTTTAAAGGAAATGTGAATATAGTAAAAATACTATCACCACAGCAAAAAGGAATAGAGTGTGTGGGAGGCTTAATTGTGTAAAGCTGCTGAGACAATGTCCATTGTGAAAAGCGCTATAGAAATCAACTTGAACAATTCATTGTAATCCAATGTCATAATGCATCCCAGATTACATTCATTATATCTGTTCATAATTGGTGAATACTAAAGCCACACTTTCTTTTTTTTTTAACCACAAACAAATTAGGTTTAATTTGAAATCAGTTTTCTGTGTTATCACTGATCATCATGTCCAACCATATCCACTCTACACTCGTGTACTATTTTTGTCATAGACATTTAATAAATGTATTGTATTTATACCTAGATTTGGGAACTGACCTCGGTTACATATATTTATATTATAAGGTATATTTAACAAGAAGGAACGTGACTTGCAAGAATTTGTCTACAGACCTCAGAAATACCTTCATTTCATATTTTTTCTGAAAATATCAGTCATGTAGTATTATTGTCTTTTTATAAAAAAAAATGTTTTTGTTAGAAAATGTTGCAAGAATATCCAAAATCCATGCAATCAGTCTATTCAGTTATTATATGATAAAGTGACTCATTCACCTTCATATTAATCTGCAAAGCCTTTAATCAGGGCGCAAGTCTTTTTGTCTGGTACCGCGTTACCGTATCAACCTCAGCTGGCAGCCCAACTGTGAAATGCAAGTTCAGCATTGCCACATTCCTTATATCCTTCATTCTACTTTTTAATTTATGCATTTTATATCATTTACTGTTGTAATATTTGTCTTAATTTGACACACGATAATGGTCTTGATCGACTATAGTTTATAAACCCTCAATGTGTAATAAAAGATTCCCAGTTGTTTGAACTTGATTTGTATTTATTCCTGTTTTACTACTTGTGTCTTTTATTAAGCTGATTTACTCAAATGTACGAAGCTATAACGAGTTCCGCTGTACAATAAGCTGTCATCACTATATGACACCATTAAAAAGAGAATTATCAGATCTGCCTCACTTTTTTGTGTTTGTTGAAAGGAAAGCTGTGGATATTTACAGTCGTATGTTCTGTTTTCAGATCTCTTACACAATATCCGCCAAGTATTAGGACACCTGACTCGGCCCCTAAACCATAACCACAAAGTTGGAAGCACACGATTGTATAGGATGTCTTTAAATGCAATCTCATTACATTTTCCCTTCAGAGACCGGTTCCAGCCCGATACTCCCTGTGCACAAAGCAAACTCCATTAAAATGCTGACTGAACATCTTTGGGATGAATCGGAAAGTTGAGTGTACCCTACGTTTCCTCTCCCTACATCAGTACCTGACTTTCCTAACACCTTGTGGCTGAATGAGCCCAAATCTCCACATGCACACTGCGGAATTTAGTGGAACGGCTTCCCAGAAAAGTGGAGGTTATGGCGATTGATTGTGCAGTGAAATGTTCATAAAGCACATACAAATCTTAGGGTCCACATAGTGAATTTTTGTTGGGAAGGTTACTTTGGAAATTCAATAGATTACAGATTACAAATGACCCTATTCAAAATGTAATAAGTAGTGTAACTTTTCAATTACTTTTAAAGTAAATTGAAGTGATTACATTTGTCCACTAGGTGGCACTGTAAGTTAACATTCTATGGAAAACATTTCAAACCCTCGAAAAGAATGGGTTCTATTTTGCGAAATGAAACTGCAGCAGATTGTCATCATTCAAATCAAAATGAAATCGATGAAAACATGCCGTAGTCTAAAGCGCTGATTTCACATGAAATTTTTCAGATTGGACCCTAATTTGTAATCTTTAACATTTTCAAAAGTCATTTAATTACACATTTTGTTTTCAGTAACTGTAACGAACTACTGTTACGTTTATTTTGTAATTAAATTACGTAACGCTGCTACATGTAACTAGTAACCTCCAAATACTGTTTGTAAATATTCAGTTTATTTTGTTTTTAAAAAATGATTGAAATGTTTTTGGTTTAGGTATCCTCCAATTCCCTTCCACCATCTCTCAATTTAAACATCTACCAACTCAGTAGGGTGAAAACTAAAGTCACATGAACTACGTGCTACTTATATTCCACTGTGAATACGTGGACCATGCTGAGAGGCCAAAGACGTATATAACACTCAGATGTATGAGGGTCTTCAAATAAAATTGCTTAAGTACATTATATGATCCCTCCTAGCCAGCCTAGGTCCAGACAATGTAAAGAAATAAACAAATAAATACAATTATTTATATATATATATGTATATATTATATATATATATATATATATATATATATATATATATATACACACACACACATATAGAGAGAGAGAGGGAGAGAGACGGACAGATATACAAACTCAGGCCCATGTGCTCTAGGACACCACCCTAAGCTATGCCTGCCTGGCCCTGCTCCTAAAAAAACACTCCCACAACACTGTTGTGTAAACAAATTATAATCAATATATCAAAGAAACTCCGGGTTCTCCGGTTTCCCCCCGGTCCAAAAACATGCACGGTAGGTTGATTGGCACATTGGAAAATTGTCCCTAGTGTATGAATGTGTGTGTGAATGTGAACGTGTGTGTGCCCTGCGATGGGTTGGCATTCCATCCAGGGTGTATCCTGTATCCTGTATCCTAATGCCTTAATGCCCATAGACGCCTGAGATAGGCACAGGCTCCCCGTGACCCGAGGGAAGATCGGATAAAGCGGTAGAAGATGAATGAATGAATGTTGTGCATATTAACATTATCATCAATAATTATTTAGAAAGAATCACAACATCGCTAAATTCTCTTGTATGACTGTGTTTTATGTTTTTTTGGTAGATCCTAAATGCAGCACAGTTTGTGAGGGATTGTGTTATGTCGCTTAAACACCTTCTGAAACTAAGCAGGGGAGGTGTGGATGCTCCCTGGAGGTGATGAAGGTTGAAGTTGCATATGGAACACTGTGGACATTTTAACAGTACAACATATGCATGAACGTTATTGTTGGTCTACTTTTCTGCTTGCTTTGGCTCTTTCTTGAAGATTGAACGCTTTTGCCTTTTGCAAACCACTGATAAGGATCCAGGAAAAATGTGTATATGATTAATTCTGAATACAGTCATAGCTAAATGGCACTTGCTTAATCCATTGAACAAACATTAAAATACATGGCTTCCTATATTCTCATTGGTCAGGAAAAAACTGAATTATTTGTTTTTAATAATAGCAGCCCTGGTAGTAGTTCTGGCAGCAGAGCACTGATTGACAGAAATGAGTTTGATAATTGTCATTTCTAAACCAAAATCTCCAAATAATCCTAATCTGGTCATTTTTCACATTTAGCTAGCCTACTAGGTTTGAAATGTTGTTTTTTTTGGTGCAGACGCCTCCACTGTCCGATCCCTATTCACCATACGCAACATACAGAGTCAGGATATAAAGACACTATATTCTAATAGAAACGCCAACAGTATATTTCTAATATTAGTGGGATAACATTGTGTAAATGGCGTGCAGCTTTAATATTTAAAGGAAATGCTTATTACAGGATTAAAAATCCAGTGAGCATTGTAAAGCTTTCTTTGGCATTGTACTGCTAAGTAAAAGAATGTGAGGACACAGTCCTAAAAGAATCGGATTATTAACTGGATTAGCTGCATTTAAACACACACATGAAAATGTTCTCTCTTTTTTTAGGTCTTAGATTGTTCATTGTTGGGACCCACTTCATGTTAGTGCACATCATTGTTTCTTAACAGACGTGGTAAAAAGGTATTTCTATTTATTTATTTACTTACTTATTATTTAAAGAAAATAAAAGTGATTAGTCACACCATGAAGCTATGGGAAAGAGTAGTGGAAGTTAGGCTGAGAAGAGGTGAGCAACATTGAGGTTTCATGCTGAAGAAGAGCACTATTTGAGGATGTTGATGGAAAAGTATAGAGTAGGTCAGAAGGAGTTGTATTCATTGTATGAGGAAGTCAGTTGTAACAGAGATGTATGTGAGGGTGGTGCAGGACATGTATGAAGACAGTGTGACAGCAGTAAGATGTGCAGACTGCTTCAAGAAGGAGGTGATATTTCATCAAAGATCAGCTCTGAGCCCTTTCCTGTTTGCAGTGGCTGATGGACGAGGTCAGACAGGAGTTTCCATATATTATGATTATATTATGATGATATTGTGATTTATGGTGAGAGTAGGCGGCAGGTTGAGAAGAGTCTGAGAGGTGGAGGTACGCGAGAAGAGGTGGTGAAGAGGGAGAAGAGGTGATGTATGTGGATGACATTTAGTACCGGGGCTCAACAGTGCAAATGAATAGAGAGTGTGTTAGAGAAGTAAAGAAAAGAGTGCAGGCAGGGTGGAGTGGGTGGAGAAGTGTGGCAGGAGTGATTTGTGATAGAAGCTTATCTGTAAAAGTGAAAGGGCAAGTTTATAGGACATTGGTGAGACCTGAGATGTGGTACGACCGGAGGTGGTAGCTAAACTTCAATTTGTATGAGAAATGAAAAAATTTTAATTCATATATTAATTCATATTTATGAAAAAATATTGTTGCAACCATTTTGTTATTTATTTTATCTAATATAATATACTCATTAAATATTGCCTTAACTGTTCTGGAGTTGTGAATTTCCATGCAGTGTTTTAGATGTGTTGAGTGAGGCGCCCTCTGCTGGAATAAAGAAGATTAACAGATTCAAGATGCAAGGGGTATGCTTCAAACTGAACTAACTGTAAAAGCATACATTCTAATCTGGTGTCTTTATAGTTCTTTCTGAGATCACATAGCACTTGTGTGTATATTACAAAAATAGAAAACATCAAGAAATTATGTTAATGACATTATTGAAGCGGGAAAAATAACAAATTAACAATTGCATATAAGAGGAGGATAGGGAAAAACTGGGACTTGAAATATATACAAAGTAAGAAAGAAATGTGTATGAACGAAAGAAAGAAAGAAATTTGTATGGATGAATGAATGTACAGTAGAGAAAGAAAGAAACAAAGAAAGAAACGTGTATGGATGAATGAATGTACATTAGAGAACGGAAGAAAGAAAGAAAGAAAGAAAGAAAGAAAGAAAGAAAGAAATTTGTATGGATGAATGAATGTACAGTAGAGAAAGAAAGAAAGAAAGAAATGTTGCACAGTGGCTTAGTGGTTAGCACGTTCGCCTCACACCGCCAGGGCCTGGGTTCGATTCCCTTCTCGGCCATGTGTGTGTGGAGTTTGCATGTTCTCCCCGTGCCTCAAGGAGGTTTTTCTCCGGGTTCTCCGGTTTCCTCCCAGTCCAAAAACATGCACGGTAGGTTGATTGACACATTGGAAAATTGTCCCTAGTGTATGAATGTGTGTGTGAATGTGTGTGTGTGTGTCCTGCGATGGGTTGGATGAATGTACAGTAGAGGAAGAAAGAAAGAAAGAAAGAAAGAAAGAAAGAAAGAAAGAAAGAAAGAAAGAAAGAAAGAAATTTGTACGGATGAATGAATCTACAGTAGACAGAAAGAAAGAAAGAGAGAAAGAGAGAGAGAGAGAGAGACAGATCTGCATCAATGTGCCAGTTTACTTTTTTATGACGTACCGAACTCCGACTCGACGAAGGCGCGTGCGTCGTGTTCCCCGTCACGCGCACGCCCGCTCCCGGACCTGTCTGTCTCTCAGCAGTGTAAAGCGGCCGCGCGCAAGGCAGCAGAACAGTAACAGCAGAACAGTAACATCAGGAGGTTTTCTCGGCAAAGTCGAAGCGCAAACCGGGCGAAACTGGAGCAGACCGCCAGAAACCCACCCAACCTGCCGTGGGGCGCAGCGGCAGCGCAGCCGCCTGTGTGGACTGATGTGCTGGCGGAAATGTCACGGCACATCTACATCCGCAACAAGATCGGCGAGGGCATCCAGGCGCCCATATTCCAGGTGAAGCCCGTGAGCGCGCTGCACACGCCTCCTGTTCTCAAGCTCAAAAGTGCAGTTGAGTCAATTTCACTTATGCTCGAGTTTATTGAATGCATGCGGGTCTGACTATTCTGTGAATCTGGATTTTTATCTTGTTTCTTGTTTTTAATGAGAAAGTTATTAAGATGGATGTATAGTGTACAGGCTGTGCACAGGTGAGTTCATTCAATGTACTTCTTTTCACTTAAAATAGTTTCCTTTACTCAAGTATGTTGTGCCTATTTTGTGCATTTTGTTTTATATTTAGTTGTTCAGAGTTGAATTCACGTTTTCAGCTCCCCGGAAAGACGTTTTTTTTCTGGATCATTTATTTAAAACTGTAAGTGTTTCTTCAACTTGTGACTGCCCTCATTTTCCAGAGGAATCTTGAATGGTGTTCAACCTGCATTTCGGCTAGACCGAGATTGCACACGATTACTGACCACGGGAGGTGCATCCTATTTGGTAGTGTTAGTGAAACGAGCACAGTGACCCACTTCGCCTTGGCCCTGTTTAACAAAACTCGTAGAAGAATGATCAGCTACCGTCTCGGCTCACATTCCCTGATGACTTGTGAAAATGGATCAAATGAGGTCTTCCTAATTAACCTAGCCCACAGAGGATGCTATTCATGGCCACTTTGCTGGAGGTAGAGAGAGGGAGGGCGGTCAGACGGTGGGAGGGATTCTCTGGTATAAAGTTAATAAGGGGAAGTGATCAGTGGCAGATGACGGTAAATTAGATGTTAATATGGTTTTCGCAAATAACATGTCATTTTTCAAAAGTTGTATTGAATTTGTTTCCGTACCCTTTTCCGAATTAATGTGGTCCAAAATGGTCTTTTTTGCCGCATGTTGCTATAAACAAAGTACATAATTGTTAATGCATAGGGTCCATATGTGCTATGTGCATTTAGTGCATTTGGCAGACACCTTTATCCAGTGCAAAGCCCACCCCCTCCTAAGGCCGTGTATCTGGTGACTGGAAGACTGTGAGTTCAATCCTGAAATCCCAGAATTAACACACTGCCACTGCTGGGCTCTTGGCACTGTTCAGCTCTAAGCCTGGATTTTATTCAGTCCCACTTGTAAGCTGCTCCGGATAAAAGTGAGGGAAAGAAGTACAGTACAGAGGCTGCATAAGACATGATGAGAGAAAAAGAAAAAACGAGTATAGTGTGGCCTCTGGTGTAGCTTCTCATTTTGCCATGAGAAGAATATGTTAACTGTATGTCTGTTCATTTAAACGTATATAGTGTGTTTTGTCTATACAGCCATAACAATAAACCACTGACAGAAAGTGAATATTTATTGATTTATCTTTTATCTTTTACCATGGTACCTGTCAAGGTATATTATTCAGCATGTTAATAGTCATTTGAATGGATGCAGGAAAAGTGTCGGCTACAAGCAGTTTTTACAAAGACCAGGTTAGGATGGAGGCTAGATCAGGGCATAAGATTGGGTCAGAAGGATTAATCATGTGGTCTGAGAAACCTAATAAACCATCAGCAGGTTTAGGGTTAGGGATAGTGAGAGTTTACCCCTGTCCAATAGGGATAGAGCCAACAATACAATAGGCAAAAAAGGTGTCCTGGTATATCAGGTAGACTTGCGTAGGGAAAAGATATGGGGCATATGGGTGCACTATATGAAAAGGCAAGCCAGAAGAGGAGATGTGATGCTCTGTATGAAAAATTAATTTGAAAAGTTAATTCATTAGCCATATTGTACCTAATTTTTCAAAGGTCACATTTTTTCATGGCAATGGCATCCTATAGAGGCAGTGGCCTTTTTTCAGCTGAATAATGTGTCCTGTTATATATATTTATATATATATATATATATATATATATATATATATATATATATATATATATATATATATATATATATATATATATATATCCTGTGCCTCAGGAGGTTTTTCTCCGGGTTTTTCTCCGGGTTCTCCAGTTTCCTTCCTGGTCCAAAAACATGCACGGTAGGTTGATGGGCACCATGGAAAATTGTTCTTAGTGTGTGAATGTGAGTGTGAATGTATGTGTATGTGCGCCCTGCGATGGGTTGGCACCCCATACAGGGTGTATCCTGCCTTGATGCCCAAAGACTCCTGAGATAGGCACAGACTCCCCGTGACCCGAGGGACTCTCAGATAAAGCAGTCGAAGGGTTTGAATATGAATGAATATGTATGAAGTTCCCGTTTGCAGTTTTTGGCTTCAAATTTCAGAGACCGCAGTGTTAACCAGCATCTGCGAGATATACTGGACAAACAAGCCTAATCCACAGATGTCCCATAACTCAGCTTTAAAGGCTCAAAGTATTTGATGCTCATGTTTTTGTGCACACCTCCAGAGGCATTGTAGAGTCGGTTGTGGGGTCAGAGGTGTTTTTGTGGGTAGGAGGGTTTAATGTAAATGGCTGGTTGTATGCTGTGCTGTTGTATAACAGATTTTGCTGATTGTGATGCATATCACATGTCACATCACACATCACATCACATATCACATTAAAGTTGCTGCTTCATTTGCACATTTCATGAATTCAAAATGTACATTTAAAGTTGTTAAATCTTGCTACTCTTTGCTGCCCTCCCAGGTGAACAGAGGAACATACTCGAGAAGAAGTCGCCTTAAACGCTCCGATGGCAGTACCACCTCCACCAGTTTCATCCTCCGACAGGTGAGCACATCTTGCTACATCACCAGCAATAATGGACTAATTTATACTGTGTTGACTGTGGAAGATGGATAGAAAGACCTTTTTTTCCTGAAACTCTCATTTCACACCTAGTCCTGCATCACTAGTGGAAGCTTGGTGGTGGTGGGATTTGAACCTGCAACCTTCCAATCCAGAGCCCAATGCCTTAACCACTTCCCCATATTTAATACATATTCATGGACAAAATGGTCTATGTATGGATTCTAGACTAGAATCTTTTTTGGTTTTATTTGTCACATATACATTAGAGCACAGTGAAATTCTTAATTTGCATATTCCAGATTGTTTTGGGTCAGAATGCAGGGTCAGCCATGATGATGCTTTATGTGCATATGGATGTCCTGGATGGCGATTGACAGAAGGTTAGCCATGATACGGGTCCCCTGGAACAGAGGGTTACGGGCCTTGCTCAAGGACCCAATTAGGAGATACTGGGGCTCAAACCTCTGACCTTTCCAATCAGTGGCCCAGAGTCTTAACCACTGAACTACACCCTCCCCTTCTAATAGTGTTTAGGCCAACATAGAAGGATTTGACCTCTGAAACTGATCAGAATTGGATATTGTTTATCCACCAGCTGGAATTTGATTTGGGAAATGAGTAGATGGATAATCGACATGCCCACAAACCTCTGTTGGATCTTTTAGCTACAACGTACTACAACCAGAAATTCCAAAAAGGTTGGGACATTTTGCAAAATGTTATACATCTATATATAGAGAGATCATACATCTATATTTTATTCACAATAAAACAAATACGCATCAATTCTTTGAACTGGGAGTATGTACAACTTTAAGGATAAAAATAGCTGTTTTCAATTTGATAGCTGCAACAGGTCTCATACCATTGTGTAGCATTACATATTCTGTCTGTATTCAGTATACAGGCTGAAGTTTTTGGAAGGAGAATGCGGTCCTATATGTGCTTGATACAGGATTATAACTGCCCTAATGTTCTGGGTGTCCGTTATTGTAATTTTTGTTTCATGATTTACCAAATGGTGAAATGTCTATACTGCAGGAAGGCCAGTTTAGGACCCTACATAGTCATGCTACTGTTATATATGAAGTATGCTTTTCTGGATGGATCTAAAACCTTTTTTCCAAATGTACAAACTGCTAATTCACAAGCACTAAGGAGACCCTTATTATCAAAAATGCTGCTTTTTTAAACTGAGTTCTGATAACAAGCCAGTTGTCCCTCTCCTCTTTAGTCTGTAGGACATGAAAAGGCAAACAATAATTTCTGCAGGGGTTAATGAGAACCCATGCAGTCATTTCCATTACAGAATCTTGACTATATGAAATGCAGTTCCATTTGAGCACCCGAAGACTACAGGCATCCGATGTTGTTGTTTTTTTCTCTTCTCCATGTGGACAGTGATTTCTATAGATTCTTTGAAAATGTTAATAATTATTATTTACTGTGGATGACGGTGCATTGAACTGTTTAGCAATTTTAGGTCGAGGAGCCTTATTCTGGAATTGTTCCACGGATTAGTGACGCTCTGCCCATCATATTTAAATCTTCACTTCTGAAAGACTCAGATTTATTTATCATCTTACCAACCTGATCTCAATTAACCTAATTATCTGCAAAATGTTGTTCCAACTGTTTCATTTTAATCACACTCACTTTTTCTGGATATTTGTTGCCCGTTCCAACTTTTTAGAAATGTGGTGCAGCCATCAAATTAAATTACCATATGTTTTTCTTTATAATGGTACATTTCCTTGGTATAACCAATTGAATTGTTTGATATCTTATTGACTTTACATGTACAGTGCCCCAGTGTAAACTTGGAATTGTGGTTGTATTATGAATGAATCGTTACTCAATTAAAATTAGTTATTTGTCAAAATACAGTTTCTAGTACACATGAAAGGAACTCCTCTAGTTGACATATTTCTTAAAAGTAACATTTATATCAAGTAACCGTCAAGTCATACATTGATTATAGCCAGGGTAAATTAGCGCCATATTCACCAACACACCAAGGTACATTGACAAAGCAATGGCTAAATGCGACAAATTTACTCCTACTCTCTAAATGTAAGCAAGCATAGGCGCTGGGCCTGATTGGAAGATCCGGGTTCGAGC
>JACRUU010000029.1:8999873-9002373 GCA_030449085.1 Kryptopterus vitreolus | reverse complement strand
TGTCTTCTTTGCAATCCATTAAAGCTGGAAAGTATTCAGTATGATGAAAAGAAATGATTCCATAAAAAGATAAGCTGAAGAATTGATATACAACTCAGAAACCAAAACACGTTGAAGTATATAAGGGTCAAAATGTAGTCAGGCATCAGATGACCGAAAAATCCAGAAGATAACTGAAATTGTCTATCAGAAGAACCCAAACCCATACAAGGCTATCATGGATAAAAATAAAAAATGATTGTATGCCTAGAGAATTGGTAAGACTCGATAAAACTGAAGATCGTGTTATATGTGAACTGGGAAAGCTTTGCTGGTTTTGATCTTTTATTAGAGTTATATTCAAAATACAAATTGGAAAGGTCTGTTTGGCCTTAATGGCAAGGATATAGACATGTTTGAAAAACCTCACCCAAGACAACTAACTCTTATTGAGGAAAAAAAAAGTCTGACAGTTCTGAAATACATAATGATACTATTTAAATGCAGGTATTAACCTGTTAAAACACTGAAATGTGATTGGTCGTTGATAATTGCATGTGGACCTCCATTATAAAGTCAGAGATTCAAGTAATCAGATTTTCTGTTCTTTGTTTTTAACCCCAAAGGAAAAAAAGTGTTCAATTATTCCCTGGAACAAGTGCGTATGCTGCAACTGAAGATTGAGGTTATGGTGGAAAAATGCTGAATTATTCTTTTATTGAATACCACCATTGTTTTATAAAATCTCATTCTTTGCCCATTATAGCCTTAAAAAAAACCTGTCTTAGATATCTGAAATACTTCTGTTCCTTTGATATTTGGATACAGATTTCAAAAACACATTATTCAGTAAGCATATCAGTAAAAGTAGGAAAGCAGTAAACTTTGCGTTGTGTATATCTCGGAAGCAAAAGAACATTATGTTTTAATTATGTATTAAGTCCATAAAATGCATCAGCTGACCTCTAGATGTCATTTTGCAGCAAAAAAAAGTTATCTCATTGAAATCAAAGAATGAAGGACGTTAATTTGAATCCCAGTTTTTTTTCCCAGAATCATCACTTCTGGGGGTGAAAGATAAGCATGCATGTGCAGTTCTCATTTCCCGAATCAGGCGTTTTGTGATTGGACTTGCCGTACTCAATTGGGTCCCTGCTGAAGTAAGCCGGAGCTGAGCGCCTGCTGCTGCAATGGAGGAAAAAACGCTTTGACATGGCTGGTGTGTTGGAGTGTGGGTTTTTTTTAGTCGACTGCAAGGCTTTTTCTCTCTCACTAATGCAATATTGACCCAACCGCTAATTTTCACTGACTTGAGCTAATGCCTTTTCCTGTTAGATTTTTAGAACAGAACTCCTTCACCAAGAGTTCATATCAATCCACAACTTGTGAGCTTGCTCATAGCACCTCCTTTGTTATCTTACTAAGCCAGAATCAGGATGCATTTATTTTTTTAAGGTTTAACTGAGCCATATTCTAGCCACTTCTTTCTTTCTTGGATCATGACGATGGAGCTTTCTCAAGACCTGATGGAGATGCCAGATGAAAACATACAGATTTTGTATTGCGAGGTCTTCCATGGTCCTGAGAAGGTACTGCATGTGTCGGCTTAGACTGTAGTAGGCTGGAGATACGTCAGGAATGCAATACGATCTTATTGCATCACTTTTTAATGCACTTGATCCTTGCACTCGAGAGTTAGTTATGCGAACGGCAGTTAATTAAGTCGTCTTAAATTGTCCTTTTTAATGGCGATCTCAGAAAACAGAAATAGAGTCGTATATTTGTCTATTCCTATGACTCATCGTTTTCTTTGCTTTTTCTTTTTTACTATTAATGGGATTGAAAGGTTGTGGGTGGAAAGACATATGAAGTGGCATAATATTTATTGTGTATTTGGATATCTGTTGCCATTAGTTATGCTTTCTGTGGTAAAACAACCTGAAAAAAAGAAAATGGACGAAGTATAGTTCAACAAGTAAATTTTATTCTGTATTTCGATTCTTGATTACAGGTGTTCTGGTTCCTCCTGACTCAGGACTGTTGAGGCGCTTAAGTTTTGATGTAGATATTGTGTTTTTTCTAATAAGAATTGACAGTTACTTTAGGTATAACAATTTGAATTGCCTCAGCTTTAAAAAAAAGACCCTTACTGTACCGTTTCTACAGGGTACATATTCACGCATTACTTGAGAAGATATTTTACATTGTCTAATTTCTTTCCAGGGCTCAGCTGATTCTTACACTAGCAGGCCATCCGATTCTGATGTGTCATTGGAGGAGGAGAGGCAGGATGTGGGGAGCCAGGGCCGGCAAGAACGAGAGCAGCAGGCCGCCGTACAGCTGGAGAGGGCAAAGGTTGGTCTACACCAGGGGTGGGCAATTATATTTTCCAAAGGGCCATATGAGAAACCTTAGGTGTGTTCGTGGGCCGAACCAACAATAACGTTGAACGTAACTTATGTTCAATATGAATTTTTTCCTCTTGTAAAGAGTGTTAAATATCATCATGTTCATTAGGCTA
>JACRUU010000029.1:8882373-8994873 GCA_030449085.1 Kryptopterus vitreolus | reverse complement strand
GCACAGTGAAATTGTTTCTTCACATGTTTGAAAGCAAGGGTTAGGCATGGTACGGTGCCCCCTGAACATTACGAGCCTTGCTCAAGGACTCAGCTGTATAAGGGCTTGAACCAACGACCTTTCAATCAGTATCCCAGAGCCTTAACCACTGAGCTACAATCCATCATGATCCTGCTCAGGATATATAGTATATATATATATATATATATATATATATATATATATATATATATATATATATATATATATATATATATATATATATATATATATATATATATATATATACATGGGGGCACGGTGGCGTAGTGGTTAGCACGTTCGCCTCACACCGCCAGGATCCGGGTTCGATTCCCGTCTCGGGCCAATGTGTGTGTGTGGAGTTTGCATGTTCTCCCCGTGCCTCAGGGGGTTTTTTTTCTCCGGGTTCTCCGGTTTCCCCCGGTCCAAAAACATGCACGGTAGGTTTGATTGGCACCTTGGAAAAATTGTCCCTAGTGTATGAATGTGTGCGTGAATGTGTGTGTGTGTATGTGCCCTGCGATAGGTTGGCATCCATCCAGGGTGTATCCTGCCTTAATGCCCATAGACGCCTGAGATAGGCACAGGCTCCCCGTGACCCGATGGAAGATCGGATAAAGCGGTAGAAGATGAATGAATATATATACATATATCTAAGTAATTATATAGATAAATATGAAATCAGTAAGCCTAGCAAAATGACATACAATGACCTAGTTTTGTGTGCGTGTTTGTGTGTGGGTGTGTGTTTGCGTGTAGGTGACTGATATGATGCAAAAGGCTCTCTTTGACTTCCTGAAGCATAGGTTTGATGGCAGGTAAGCAAATTATTCTTTGAAGTGTCTCTATATTCATACACAACACTTGCTAAAAGTGAGTATGAGATGATATGTTTGTTTGTTTGTTTGTTCGGGCAGGATATCCATTACCCGTGTGACGGCTGACATCTCCCTGGCTAAGAGATCTGTGCTGAACAACCCGAGTAAGCGAGCCATCATTGAACGGTCCAACACCAGGTCCAGTCTTGGTAAGCAACTCATTTGTTGCATTTTTTATATATTTTATATATAAGTTGTTTTTACACTGATTTTCTCTTTGTATGATTGTCAAAAAGTATGTCTGATAGAGTCAAATATTTTGCCAATATACAATAGTGCTTGAGAAACAGCTCTGGTGAGAATTTTCTCATTAATCACTGAAAATAGGGTTGTGTTTGGCAGGTTATAAAATAGCTCTTGATCCAATGGTCTTCTGTCTTATTTTATCACACCTTTGACTTATTATTCAAATTATTGTAATAACGTCTGGGTTCTGAATAAAGCATGTCCATGGTTTATTGCTTTTAATGTTAGTTTCAAATGGGCTGATGTACCTTTTTAATGTATTTCCTGCACAAAACACATATTTCAGTATGGTATATTAGGTGGTTAGGGAGGTGGTAGCTCAGTGGTTAAGGCATTGGCCTCTGGACCGGAATGTCACCACCACTTGTGGACCCGTGAGCGAGGCCCTTAAGAGCCAATTGCTGAGTTGTAAGTCGCTCTGGATAAGGATGGACTCATGCATCTGCCAAATGCTGTAAATGTAAATATACTGTAGCTAGATAAAATATCAGGCACAGAATCATTCATAACTGAGGCCTGACTTTGTCTTTACATACTTCTTGTGCAAATAACAGATTAAGTTTAGTGCCTCTTATTACATCTGAGTTGTGAACATTAATGCATGTAATATAGCTCATGTCAAATTTACAGTCCTATTTCAAATTACCATGAAGAACGGTTTATTGTTGCAAATATTAGAACATTCATTCATTCATTCATTCATCTTCTACCGCTATATCCGATCTTCCCTCGGGTCACGGGGAGCCTGTGCCTATCTCAGGCGTCTATGGGCATTAAGGCAGGATACACCCTGGATGGAATGCCAACCCATCGCAGGGCACACACACATTCACATTCACACACACATTCATACACTAGGGACAATTTTCCAAGGTGCCAATCAACCTACCGTGCATGTTTTTGGACCGGGAGGAAACCGGAGAACCCGGAGAAAAATCCCCTGAGGCGAGAACATGCAAACTCCACACACACATGACCGAGACGGGATTTGAACCCGGACCCTGACGGTGTGAGGCGAACGTGCTAACCACTAAGCCACCGTGCTCCCCATATTAGAACATATTGAAGCAAATATTATTGTCGCCCTTAGATTCTGTATTTTAACTCTACAAAGAAAGTACAAAGAAATGTGTCCAAACTTACTTAATTTTTTTAAATTTACTTAATTGCATTGTATAATTTAAATTGCATTATTTTCATCATGTCAAGTACATAGTGAAAACAATGACACTGGCCCCATGGGTATCTCTGAATGCTCTGGATTTTTCTTACTGTGCCACATGATCATAGCCATAAGATCATAGCATTTAGTGAGACTTTAATTAGTCTGGATATACACATGTTTACATATTGAACCTGAAAGTCTTCCCATATATGTTTGTGTGTAGCTGAAGTGCAGAGTGAGATCGAGCGTATCTTCGAGTTGGCGCGTTCCCTGCAGCTGGTGGTATTGGATGCAGATACCATCAACCACCCGGCTCAGCTGATGAAGACGTCACTAGCTCCCATTATCGTTCACGTCAAAGTGTCCTCGCCGAAGGTACTCATAACTTGAACGCTCTTTGTCACAATAGTTTTGGACATCGGCCATTATGCTGCGGCAATGACAGAAAGTGACCGTATTAGTAATACACAGTAATAGAAAGGCCATAAATAGCTAAGTGGTGGAATCTATTTCTAATCCATGGCATTTCTTGAGTGTGTGATGTTCTTTTGCTCTGCAGGTCCTTCAAAGACTGATTAAATCCAGAGGAAAATCTCAGAGTAAACATCTCAATGTGCAGCTGGTAGCAGCTGATAAACTGGCACAGTGTCCACCAGTAAGTCATTTCATTCATAAATGAATTCTCTCGTTCACACACACACACACACACACACACACACACACACACACACACAGAGCTGAAAAGACTACATTTTCATTAAATAGCTGCCCAGGGTGTTTATATTCATCTGTCCCTCTGTATTCTGACACTGAAAAGACTTTTTTGGTTGCACATAATTTGCTTGAACCCCTTGAATTGATACATTCCCATAATTAACAAGCAGTAAAATAAATAAATAAATAAATAATAATAAGCAATAAATAAGTAAAAATAAATCCAAATTATTTTGTGAAACAGAATTAAAGACCATCACACAGGATTGTGGTGTACTTGTTGATTGTTAATGTACAGTTTGTGAACAAAAAACTTTTGGTTTGGTTAATTTTTTTTATTAATGTATATGTATGTATGACTTTCCAACAGTTGATTTTTTAATGTTATTTTAACATTATAATTGTTTGGTCAAAAATGTAGCCATATCTCCCAAATGAGAGGTGGTAGCTCAGTGGTTAAGGCATTAACTCTGGCCCAGAAAATCACAGGTTCAACTCCCACCACCACTAAGCTATCACTAGCTACCACTAGTGTGCCCTTCAGCAAGACTCTTAAACCTCAATTGCTGAGTTGTAAGTCTCTCTGGATAAAGGCATATGCCAAATGCTGTAATGTAAATGTAAATTTGTCGGAAAAAGAACTGGAAACCTTAGTTCCACTGGTGTGTAAATAGGCCAGTTCATGTTTTTTTTCTTTACACAGAAGCGAATTTGCGTCTCGCTAGCGGTGAATGCTTTGACACCAAACCAATGCAATAATACCATCGTAAACTATCACAAATACACACAATGCTTACTACAAAGATATTTTTCATACAATTCCCTCACAGGAGATGTTTGACATTATTCTGGATGAGAATCAGTTGGAGGATGCATGTGAGCACTTGGCTGAGTATCTGGAGGCGTACTGGAAGGCCACACACACCTCCAGCAGCACTCCACTCAACCCACTCCTGGGGCGGAACCTTGGCCCTTCTGCTCTTGCCCCTTACCCCTCTACCATCACTGGCCTGCAGGTCAGTATCTACAAATACACACACTCACACACGCAAGCATGTACATCAAATACAGGAAAAACTGTTTGCATACTGGGTAACTTTTAATCTTTATTTCAGCATATTTAATCTTTATTTCAGCATGTACCACACTTAGCACTCTTTATGGTCCACCAATTTAATCAATTATGCAATGGTCCAGCAGCTCTTGTATTTCCTATTACTACTTCTCATGTGTGAGCACTACAAAAAATATTTTTAAACAATTCACTATAGATAATAGTCAGCAAGTCATCATTCATTCATTCATCTTCTACCCCCATATCCGATCTTCTCTCGGGTCACGGGGAGCCTGTGCCTATCTCAGGCGTCTATGGGCATTAAGGCAGGATACACCCTGAATGGAATGCCTACCCATCGCAGGGCACACACACACACTCATATTCATACACACGAGACAATTTTCCAAGGTGCCAATCAACCTACTGTGCATGTTTTTGAACCCGGAGAAAAAAACCCTGAGGCACGGAATCGAACCACTAAGCCACAGTGCCCCTAGTCAGCAAGTGCTCTAGGGAATTAATAGTTATAGGTATTATAATATATCAGGGGTGGGCAAACTACGGGCCGATAGAGAACTGTCTAAATAAAATCGCGGTGAAAATACCCGCCTGCCATATCAGAATAAAGTTTGTGCAGTTAGAACAATGACGGAGAAACTCAGTGCAGAGCATTCGTAGAGAGAGACATGGCAACGCACAACAATATAATAACAAAAAATTAATAAACAAAGAAAAAAAAAAAAATATATATATATATAATATATATATATATATATGACAAAAGGATATTTGTCATTAAATATTAAATATTTATTAAATAGAATTTAAATAATAAATTAAATTATTATTATTAGAATAGCAATAATAAATAGAAGCTTTAATAAACAGAAGCTATATAGAAGCTATATAGTCGATATAAATCCTTGTTGCCATGTTGTCTTGTGTAGTGTGTATTGTGTTGTGTAGTCTGTTTTGTGTTGTATAGTCCTGTCTCAGTAAGTTAAATGTATAGTGTAATACTTTTCTGTACTTCTGTACTTCAGAGTCACCAACAGCTCGAAATCAAATTCCTTGTGTGTGTAAACACATTTGGCCAATAAATCTGATTCTGATTCTAACCAAGTTTTTAAATGGGTCATTTCAGTCTGAACACTACATGAGGCTTTAATACAGTGGGACCCACAAGTATGTTTAATTAAACATTTTTAGCTTCCTTATTTAATACATATAAAGCATAGAGAATTTTAGGTTTCAGAAAAGAACTATGTGTTCTTATAATTTTATAAGTAATTATATAATATAATTATATATATAATAATCGATTTTCCCCTGTCCCAGAACCAGCAGGGCCAAAGAACGCGGCACGCCAACCACACGGGAGACCACTCCACCGCCAACGAGCGGCGCAACCTGATGACCCCGGACGAAAACTACCACAACGAAGCGTCCTCACAAGGGCCGCGGCAATCGCAGCTCAACAGGCTCACAACAAGGCAGAGACCACCACCACTACATGGACGAGCAGCAGGACCCTTACCAGGACAGCTACAAACCGCACCGTAACCGCAGCTCACCGGGCAGCTACAGCCAGGACTCACACCACCGACTCTGAGCAAGTTTCGTCCCCTGCACTTGAGTCCATTGTCAATTAGCATTGCAGTTTCTTTTTTTTTATTGGGTAGACATCATAAGCTCCTCCTTAAGCCCAGTCACCTGACTTGACTTCTGCACCTCCATTTGCACGAATGACATGCCGAGATTAACGTGGATTGTCCAGACTTTCAGCAATCCACCATTCATGCATTCTTCTTTCTTTCTTTGTTATGTGCGTTCCGTTACTCTTACTAAAAGGCTAGACTTTCCCAGCCAAAAAAAAAGAAATAAAACAAAAAAAAAACTCAAGATGTTCAGAAATATAGCCGCGATAGCCCTGACAGGGACCGACGAAGAGAGTAAACAAAAAAAGCCCACAGATCAGATCCACACCGTGTGCGTAATGCATGCTTCCTTCGGTGCTGGATGTTTGCTGTGACGCAGAGGCTCCTCTGACGGGTCAGTCAGTCAGGCTTAATTCTGATGATATACCAACCCACTGCCAGTGATATTTTGTTACATTTACAGAGTGCGAATAGAATTCCACAAGGCCAGGATCTTAGAGTCTTCCTCAGCCTCTGGATCTAGTTATGATAAGAGGGATTTTTTTTATATAAAGCCGAATAAAGGGTATGAAGTTGTTGCGCCTATTAACACGATTTTACGTTTAATACAAGAAAGTAACTTCTGTGAAAGTGCTGCCTCATAGCTTCCAAGTCGCAATGACCGATCTCAACATAGACCATTGTTCGCTGAATAGAATAGCTGCTTGACCAAGAGGTTCACACCATATTGGCTGGTAAGCAGTAAGTGTCGCTCCGAGCTAGTTTTCATCAAATGTAGATGACCTTGCTCTTTAGATTGCAACCTATTTATTTATTTATTTATTTATTTATTTGCTTCATTTTAGATAATAAGCATGAGCAGATCCCAGATTAGACCTCCTTCATTTACAGGAAACGTCTTCACCATAGGTGCTGAGTATCAGGTAGAAAACAAAAGATGATACTCCCTCACGATCATGTGGGCGCCACTTTGGTCTGCCGTTGTGGTGTGATACGCTTCAACAAATTCTCAGGCTCTTCAGGATCTAAATCACCACGACGTGCACTGATCTCTGGAAGACAAAACCGGATTTACATCTCGGATCTCATCACCTAAAGTTTTTTCTCTTCTACTTGAACGCGCCATGATGGAAAGGCCGATCTAAACCATGGATAATAAGCATGCATGTCAAGGAACGTTTCGAGAGCCTGGATTTTCTCTCATTGATTTATGCTAGTTTGTGCATTTCAAGAAAAAAAATAATAAAACAAAGATTTTAGAACAAGAAGAAAAAAAAAACATTGCGACCACAAGACGTAATCAAACGTTCTGTATGCAGTTGTCTATGAGCATGCTTCTCTGTTAATACTATAATTGAGGATGAATGAAACAAACGGATCGAGATTCAAAGCCCATAACTCATCATAAACTGCACTGAAGATTCATCTCTGAGTTTGCTGCTTGAGACAATCACACAGAACACCTTCTTCATCCCTTTTCCAGCTCCGTCCTGAGCTCCAACTCGACAAGGAAAAAAAATAAGATCCATATTGTTTTTTTGTTTTTTTTTCTTAATTTTTTTTCTTTTTTTGTGAAGTTAATGAGGGAAATGCAAACTGCATGCACAATATATGATTTTCATTTATAAAAACAGATTTAAAAGAAAAAAAAGGTTTTATGGAAATAATGGTGTAAAAGACAAATCTAGCAGTATTTAAGTTTTCTTTTACAAAAAAATGAAAGAGAGAGAGAAAAAATAAATGGCCATTTTGAAAATGTGTCAGGTTGTTTCTTGGGGTGGAGAAAAAGTGGGCTGCAAAAATCACATAAAAAAGTGCAGAAGCTTTGTTTTACCGCTAGATGTCACTCTAAATGTATTGTGATAAATGAGTTGGTTTCTGTTTGGAAAGTAGGGGGAAAATGTTCATATTTTCAAAAGAATTTAATTAATACGAATGTGCAATGTATCGGCAGTATTCCAAGACATATTCATACAGAAACATGAACCTAGCAAAACTGGTTTAAAGGTCATTCACTGCATGCTACATACTACATATGTGGTCACAAGATATGCTTAATTCTAAATCCTGAAATGAATCCTGAACACCTGAATTTAGAGATCTTATCACCTTGGAACACACATAAAAGTTAAGTTTGAAAGAATCTGTCTGTTATTGGGATTGACTAGTAAACATCACACTTTATTGGCTCACCAACAATATTCCTTAGGATATTTCATTCTGCTATTCTCTACTTTTTAATGTGATTACTATCATGGGCTACTTTGTAAAATAGTTAGCAGTAATATTATCTATATTAAGTAAATAATTATTGTTTATTGTTTATTGTTTATCTGAATTCATCAGTCATACCAACATACATCCTGAAACTGTAGGATGGCTTTGGAGATGAAGAAGAGGAGAAGAGTGAGGACTGAAGCTCAGGGAAGAAGTAAGTCAGATAGGGGCTAGGTAGTGGTATATGTCAGACGTTTGGGCAGCTACTGCAGAAGTGATAAGGAAGACAGCGTGTCATCTGGAAGGGGAAAGGAAGATGAAATTGAATGAGAAAGTGCGGGAAAGCATAAGGAGAAAGAGTGATATAGAATTGGGAGAGAAAAAGTGGAGAAAAGTAGGTTGGAGGAAAAGGAGATGCAGCAGCAGGTGAAGGGGGTGTGGATAAAGCTAAAGAAAAGGCAAATGAGGAAAAAAAGGCAAATGTATATGACGAAGGAGAAAAGGATTTGTTCCGATTGGCCAGGCTGTAGTGCTGGTTGGCACTACAGATAAGATATTCTGCTTTGAGGATGTTGTTAGAGAAACACAGAAAAGGTCAGAAGGAGTTGCGTTGTGTGTTTGTGCATCTAGAGAAAGTGTACGACAGGATTCCAAGAGAGGAGTTGTGGTATTGTATGAGTAAGTCAGATGTAGCAGAGACGTACTGTATGTGAGGACTGTGTGACAGCAGTGAAGTGAGTAATAGCAAGGAGAGACTGGTTGGAGGTGGGATAGGCATCAAGAATCGGCATCGAGCCCTTTCCTGTTTGCAGTGGCGATGGACAGGAGTCTCTATAGATTATGATGTTTGCGGATTATATTGTGATTTGTGGTGAGAGTAGGGAGCAGGTTGACAAGTGCCTGAGGAGGTACAGGCTGGAGAGAAGGGGAATGAAAGACAGAAGTACACGTGTGTGAATGAGAGGGAAGGCAGTGGTGAAATGATTGGTGAGGTTGTAGGGAGAAGACATGGTGAAGGTGGGAGGTGTTGGCTTAGTGGTAAGGTGTTGGCCTCTGAACCCGAAGATTGCAGGTTCAAACCCCACAACCACCAAGCTGCCTCTAATGAGCCCTTGAGCAAGGCCCTTAACCCTCAATTGCTCAGTTGTAAGTCGCTCTGGATAAGAGTGTCTGCCAAATGCCATAAATGTAAATGTAAAGGTGAATAAGTTGAAGTAAATGGGATCAACAGTACAAAGTAAGTGTGTTAAAAAAGTAAAAGAGTGTAGGGAAGAGTAGCAAGAATGTATTTTGATAAGAGAAGGGTTTATAGGATCTGTGGAGTAAAAGTGAAAGTTTATAGGACTGTGGTGAGACCGGCGATATTTACAGTTTAGAGACAGTGGCGTTGTCTGAAAGACAGGAGGCGGAGCTGGAGGTGGCAGTGTTGAAGATGCTGAGATTTTCATTGGGAGTGATGAGGATGGGCAGAATTAGAAATGAGTTTATTAGAGGAAGAGTGCATGTAGGATGTTTTGGAGACGAGGTGGGGGAGGTTAGAGATGGTTTGGACTTGTGCAGAGGGAGAACAATGGAGAACGGAGGTAACAGTCAGGAGGAAAAGAGGAGCCCGAGAAGGGGGTTTATGGATGTGGCTGAGGGAAGAAATGCTGGTAGTTAGTTTGAAAAGGCACATGTAGAGAACAAGGTGCTATTGAGACAAATGATCTGCTGTGGCGACCCCTAATGCGAGCAGGCGAAAGCAAAAGAAGAAAAATGTTCTGTTTTAATGCAACACACTAGATTTACTTTAACTAAATAGTAATATAAATGTAAAGATATTACATTTAATTTCTATTGGAATATTTATTTATAACCTGTTAACATGAATAACAGTTTTACACACACTTGGCGTTGAGACCATTTATTGTCTCAAAAAGAAAACGATAAAAGACTATCAAAAGAAGAAGAAAAGCAAAACAGTGATTTAAATGAATGAATATAATTATGAAATAAATTATTTGAGGAACAGGTTAATTGTAAAGCTTACTATGGGAGTTAAAATGTATCCTGTTAAATTTGCTTGTCTTATTAACTGCACACAAGTTACATTTACATTTACAGTATTTAGCAGACGCCCTTATCCAGGGCGACGTACAAGTAGTGTTTTAGGTCTCCATCTAATGATAAATTCGTTCAGGTAGGGTTGATACAAACTTAAGTATACACAGGTTGTCTAAAGGCTAAAGGTAATGTATTATAAACAACACGAGTGTGCTACGCCGCTAATGAAAAATATGTGGGTAGATTTTTTTTTTTTTTTTTTTTTAATTGTTTGGATGATTTTTGCTAACGCTTTCAATATTAGCATTACTTTCTGAAACAATCCTCAGTATAAACAGCAGAGGGCAGTATATTTATGCTTTAAAAAGATCCATCCAGTTCTCTCGATAGAGGCCAAGATTATAGTCATTGCAGCCATTTCTGCTCTCTTCCGGCCCTGGGAAACTCTTAAAAAGTGTGGACTTAAAAAGAGTGGAAGTATTATTAGGTCTAGATAACGCTTGGCTCTGCAGATGGTGACTTATCAGATCAACCCTTAGATAAAGTTACTTAGAGAATGTAAGATCATTATGTAGGAAATAACGAGGCACTGTTTTCTATCTGTGTTCTCATTTACCTTCAGTCACTGAAATCACAATCACATCATTGTTCTAATTGCTCTTTATTTTTCATTTAAACGAAGAAATACATTTTAAAAATACAAAAAAATATATAGAAAATACTCATTCTGACAATACCATGTGTATATTTGTATTGTAATTTTTTAACACACTTTTTTAGGATGTTAACAAGAACAATACTTGTTAACATCTAAGTTAATCTTATAGGGAGGACTGGCCTCGACACTGTATGAATATCAGTGAGGTCACTGTGGTGTTTGCGATTTTAACCTTTTGTTTAATAGGCATCTATCTGTGTGCTTTTCTATAAGTGCTGCACTGAAAACAGTTCGGTAGGTATCTCTCTGAACACCCACGGATGGCAAGCAAAAAAACTGTGACATGTGGGGGAGGATTTGCATTAAACTGTTCTTGCTGGATTCAATAAATAAGAGCTGGTAGTCAGCTGTTGTTGGTTGTTTTTTTTTCGGTGGGGGGGGGGGGGGGGGGGGGTGGGAGGGGGGGGGGGGGGGGGGGGGGGGGGGGGGGGGGGGGGGGGGGGGGGGGGGGGGGGGTGGGGGGGGGGGGGGGGGGGGGGGGGGGGGGCATGGGGGGGGGGGGGGGGGGGGGGGGGGGGGGGGGGGTTTATTTTTTATTAATAAAGTTTCTTTTTTTTTGTGGTTTGTTTGTTGTGGTTTTAGACATAAAAGGAACATGATGGAGTTGGACATCGCAAATATTCACAAGGAAAAGAAGAAAGTCCAGGGTTAAATTTAGAATTGTATCTCACAGAGACTACATTTTCAATCTGATTGGTGTAAAGGTGTTGAGTCATTTCTTCTTTACAGCTTTTATTTCAATAGAGGGTTAATCTTAATGTCATTACTTATGTGAATACACTTTTATAGTATCGTAAACAACATTATGGAGGTCTTTATGCAATGTTTTCAAACGGATAAATATTCGTTGATAGAGTAAACATTTGTACATATAAGTACATGTTTGGGCAGCATTCGTGGAAGGAGTCTCCAGTGTCAACATTGACAGTGCGAGTATTGCGAGTATAAGTTTTCACCTTTGGTAAAGTGTTCCTGAATGAAGACTTTGCACTTTCTAGTTTTTCAGTAAGATGTCTTTGTGTCTGTGCGTGCATGTGTGTGTCTTATTAAAATTAAGCAAGAGACAATAAACAGAGGCTCGTCAGGGAACAACTGATTATTGAATACATGCTAAGCTGCCTTGCTGATGTTCTACAACATTAAATGTTGTTCAAACGCACAGCGTGTCATTTGTTAATAAGTTAATGATTGTAATTGTTGGGAAAATTTCAGGAAGTGTGTCCAAGCTCTTAAAGAGTACAATTCCTGTTCATGGACATCCTCATAGTGAAGTATTTTGCAATATTAATAGAGCTTGTTTTTTCCTTATGCAAAATTGTTTTGGAGATACAATATATAAATATATAAAATACAATATATACTGTATAAATGCACACTATCACAAAACTTTTTTATTACACTTTCTAAGTGCAAACCCTGAAACAGTGCAGACAAAAATAGGCAGATTTTGCGATCTTGAAAAACACAAGTGTTCGCCTTTTGCTTATTCGGCCAGTAGGTGTGCTATTCATCTTGTTATTGTTATTGTTATCAATGGCTGGATATAATTTTTTAACGTAGTTTAAAGTCTATAAAAACGCAAAAAAAAGACGGACGTGACATTGGGACTTTGTATTTTAAAACTCTTGCACCAAGGCTGTTAAATAATAAATGGAAGCAGGCTGCAGTATAAGCCTACATGAACTTATGTGAATTGGCACTATGTAAGCACAGTTAGCACAGATGGTCACACGTCAGGATGCACTCAGTGACTTCTGCCAGTGCATCATGGGTGACAGGAGCAACCTGGCTAATAACCTGTGCAAGAGTGAATGGTTCGGTTCATTCTCATTCCTTATTTCCTTCAAATGTGCTTTTTTTTGCTCTTTTGACCTGCTGTAATAATTCCAAGGAAACTCAGCATGAATGTTTTATTTATATTATGTTGATGTCTCACTATTTCTCAGTTTGCTTGTTTTGCTTCTAGAGAATGTGAGGGAATGACATATGGCTTAATATTTTTAACTTCTATAACATAGTGATATCATGAAACCATTTGTTACACATTTAAATGTATCATAAATGGCTTAAAATGTGTAATTCTTTAATAATTAAATATAATATAAAACATGCCAGGCTGTGTCCGTTACAGAGAAATACTCATCTTTTTACGGTAGCAACCATGTTAATTATTTACTATTACACCACAGATCATTCATCCATATTCCGTGGTTAATTAGCACACATTTACATTTTAGAACAAATTAAAGTAAAATAAACCACATTTGACTTGGGACAGATGGAGAAGCAGCATCTGAACATTTACCGGAAAAAAAACACTGTAACCTGTTCAGTTCCTTTTTAATTAAGACTGTAATAGAGAGTTCAGTTAAATTATATGTCCTGTCGAGCCCATAAAATGGGTGCACTCAGATGCTGGCACGTAAAATTGCTACGCTCACAGATGTGTGGAGAAAAACATCCGATTTGCTGATCATAAAGCCATAAATGTACCAATTACAGTGCCATCAAGTCTCTCATCATGTCAAACACACACAGAGGACTTTTTCCTACACTTGTAGAGGAAGTTATACTCATATCTTAAAATGTTGACTTGGCAACACTTTCCTGTTTAGCACGACTCAGCTTGACAGGAACAAAGCAGGACAAATAAGAAGCTCATTTCATGTCTTTACATTGTACCTGGAGGCATATTAGCCTGAGGGTACAATGTAAAGACATGAAATAAGCTTCTTCTTCTTTGTCCTGGCATCCAAGATGTGAAGTGAATTGTCAGCATTTTCTGTCTTCAAACATAGACTGAAAGACTGACAACTTCAGCAAGCACTTAAATAAAACTAGGAAATCCTTCTGTTATGCAACTCTGAATACACATAGTGTATTTAATATTAGTTAATACTATAATGTAGTATATAATATATAATACATATGTATATGTATATAATAATCAGTGGTGGACAGTAATGATGTAAATGTACTTCATTCTTGTATGTAAGTAGCTTTTTGTGTATCTGTACTTTACAGAAATATTTCCATTTGGGAGACTTTAACTTCACTACATTTTTAAGTAAAATATCTTTCACTCAACTCATTTGGCAGAATCGGACATTTCGCTTTGTTGAGGAGTGGATAAAAATGTATCTGGTCAAGCGTGCATCCATCCACCAATAAGGGAAGGGCATATTCCATTTTTAACTTGTTTTCATTGCCTACTTAGCATGAACATACAATTCAGCGTCAGTTCAACAGCAACCATAAAATTTTTACAGTGTTAAATTATAAATGTAAGAATATATAATTATAACTGTGTATATTATATAGAACATTACAGCTACATGGAGCAAGTACTTTTACTCAAATGGACGTCTAAAGGGAACACTTTTCCTGGAGTGTATCTACTTTAATTCAAGTACATAGTTTGTGTTCTTCATCCACTACTGCCAATAGTATAATAGTCTAGTGGTTTAGGCATTGGCCTTAGATCTGGGTGTTGTAGGTTTGAGTTTTGTGCAAGGCCCTTAACCCCAGTGAGTGCTTAGTTGTGGGAATATGGAAAAAATAATCCAACCAAGCTTGGCTGTAAAAACAGGATAGGCATTGGACTAGCAACCGTACCAACCCGTCCAAGTCATCAGGCCCGTGCCAATAAGGCTCCTCATGGTGTGGGAGGAATGAATGCATACAAATGAATAAATGCAAAATTGATATGAATATTAGTAATCTCAAAGGTAAACACAAAATAGCAGTGAACTAAAGCAGAATATATTTCGTAACTTTGAAGATCAATTCTTACAATGTAACCGTTTTAGCTGGATAATATTTCAGTACAAATCATCTATCATGACTATCATCTAACCATCACATTGATATATATGCTCAACATCACATTACTGTCAATTACAAAACAATTAGCATTAAATATGGAGTTGGTTCCCATCATTGCTGCTATATTTGCATTCATTCATTTTGGGAAATCTTTCCATTATGCAGGGTGCATATGTCCGGTGCAGGGTGCAGTTGGCTTTCCATTTCATTATGCAATGTTCAATGGGTTTGGTAGAGTTGAAGTCAGGCCTAGACAAGTTCTTCTGTACCAACCAAATCACACCATGTTGAAAATCCCTCGCTTTGTTCACATGTTTGAATCCAGTGGTGTCAAGTACGATGTACAAATACTTTTCCTTACTTAAATAGAAAAGTACTTGGGTATCTATACTTTACTCGAGTAACTATTTTTCAGAGGACTTTTTACTTCTACTCCTTACATTTTCATGCAATTATCTGTATATTCTAATCTTTACATTGGGGAAGACCCAGAATATGTTGGAGTGACTATGTCTCTCGACTGTCCTGGGAACGCCTCGGTGTCCCCCAGAGGAGCTAGAGGAAGTGGCTAGAGAGAAGGAAGTCTGGGCATCTCTACTTAGACTGTTGCCCCCGTGACCCGGTCCAAGATAAGCGGTAGAGGATGGATGGATGGATGGATGGATGAATGGACATTATATTTACTCATTATTTAAAAATAGCCTCGTTTTCACTCCGGCTTGTCATCATTCAAAAAAAATAATAAACATATCCATATAAATTGCTCCATCCGGAGAGAGTGAATGTGATTGTGGTTGGATGAGATATAAACACATACCATGCCGACACCCTATTGGTATGTATGCAATCCGTCTCACCTGCACACGACACACATCACCTCACAGTGTTTGGGTAGTTACTCAAAAAAAAAATTCTTAAAAGTGATTATTTCTCCACTACTGGCTCATTTATCAAAATCTTTCTCTTCATCCTCCGCATTGGAAGCTACAGTAGGGAGTTCAGTAAGAGAGATGTTTGAATAAATCCGCGAATGCGATTGGCCTAAGCGTTTGTCCTTAATGTCAATTTTTACATTACTTTTACTTTTTTACTTGAAGTAGTTTGGAAACCAGTGCTTACACTTTTACTTGAGTAAACAGCTTGAGTTGATACTTCAACATCTACAGAATTCTTTTTAAACCCCAATATCTATACTTCTACCTGAGTAATGAATGTGAACACTTTTGACACCAGTGTATGAACCTGTTAGTTACAGCAAATGGAAATATACATGCACCAGTACACAAAGACAGCCTGTTCAATTGTGGGTTTCCAGTGTAATAACTTTTATACTTTGTGTTTTTTGTGTAAAAGTAAATATCTCTTGATAAGGACATCTGATAAATACTATTAATATCTATGTCAATTTAAATGTAGCTACATGTACAGAATGTAAACATGAATTTGCATTCTAGTTATTGTCAATCAATTCATCAAGCAAAACCTAGAGCAGGGGTCACCAACGTGGTGCCCGTGGGCACCAGGTAGCCCCCAAGGAGCACATGAGTAGCTCTCAGGCTTGCTATAAAAAGTGCACAACTCATCAGTGAGATGCGTCTATAATGTAAAATGTAGTTAATTCGTTGTTGATAGTCACTGTCAAGTGTATTTACATAGATAAATGAGTATCATTAATAATAATAATAATAATAATAATATATAACTAAAGGTAAATTTGTTATTTCAGAGGAGTATTTCAAACTGGTAGCCCTTTATATGACTCGGTGTCCATGTAGTAGCTCTCAGTTACAAAAAGGTTGGTGATCCCTGACCTAGAGTATTTGTTTTAGATTGAAATAGAAGTTTATCCTGCAGATACACAATTGAGAGTAAAATCATAAGCTATAAAACCAGTAGGCTTTAGTCGCCCTGCTGCTATACAACCCATTAGTGACCTGCGTCATTAATGATTATGTGTGCTTACACTGGTACTAAGTGACATGAGAGATGACTAATGTCTATTTGTCTTGCTATTCCACGCCAGCCAATCAGTGGCATCCTTCATCAGAGGTGGTAGTAATGCCACTCACTTCATGGACACATATCAATGCTGTCCCGAAAGGTCATACTATGCGACAGCGACGGCTCTCTTCGCTCATACAGTGTGCGTTTTTTCCATCAGCATTGTTCTCATCACCAGAGGCTAGATTCCACTCAGCGCCATGACATTTGAAAAAGATCTAGTTTATTAACCTCACTTGAGGCTAAAAAAAACGATGAAAGATCAAAAGTGAGTCACTGTATTTACTTATTGTAAAATGGAAAATGTAATACAGCTTGGCAGGAGGTTCGAGTATATGGGTGAGATAAAACAGTACATGCTAATAAGATGAAAATTTAATTATTCCTTTGATCTTACTCATGCCTTCTCATTTACAAACACAAATCTTCATTTAGGTTGTGTGATTGTCCAAAAGGATGCAGATTTTTCTTTCTTATTGGCAGAGAATCTCCAATGCTACTATAAACTCTTTTGGACTAAGACAGTAAATTACTTTATCTAACATACATTTGCCATCATAAAGATTATCTATCTCTTATACACTCCACTCGCTTCTTCCCTTTGTAGGCAAAATGCAAAATCCTGTCGCCTCAATCCTTTCTCAATCGGTGTTACATGAGTTCCAACAAGGCACTGGGGGAGGGGTCAGATCCACGGAGGCATGAAGGAGGGGGGTGATGATGGCTCCAACACCAACCAGCCCTCTCAATCTATCCCCCACAGCTGAAGTCCATTTGACTTAATGTGTGTACCTGGATGTCCTATAGCACAGTCCCCACCAAGACTTGGGGTCTGGGAGAACGATCTCTCACCTCTCACAACAAATGCCCTCCCCCTGGCTCATCAGCATGTGTCAAAGCTCACAGCTTAGACCCCCTACACATTGGATTCAGTGTAAATGGGCTCAAATAGAGGAATTACAATGGGAAGGTGTGAGGAGATTGCCATCAGCAATCGTGTGCCTGAATAATATATCAGCCGTGTGTCTAGCTCCCAGCCACAGATATCATCAGAATCAGTGAAGTTCAACAATATGAAACAATATTCCCAAGAACAGTGGTATTATGCCACATATTACTTTATTAGTATCCAAATTTGTTTACAAGTTATTTATTCATATTCCTCCCACAAGGTAAGTAACAACTTACTTACAGTACAGTGAGCACAATTAAAGCACAATTAGAGCACAATTTTAGCCTTTTTGGGGGGTTCAAACAACACCACTGCATATTTCTAAATGTATTCAAATGTATTCAACTATATCTACGCTAGATGTTTATTCCGATTATTGTACTTCCCATATAACCTTTTGTACTTCATGAACTTTTTGAATTTTTTGAACTTTTTGCACCAATTTGCACCAATTTGCTAGTAGTAAAAATTTCTTTCCACTTAGAAACTGATAGCAGTTATAAACTGTATATGTGAACTGTATATGTGAACGTGTTAACAGTGTTTGCTGATGCGAAATTGAAATGAATGGCCATAACCCTGATAACATAACTTCACATTATCATGATCTTGCCTAGCGAGCAAGACTAGTGGCAATGTACAGTAAACCATAAAAAGAGGGGGGGGGAACAAGTTAGGACTCGCTACCACATGGAAACTCCTGCTTTGTGCAGTTTAAAAGGCAAAGTATTTAACAGATACTGGAACAGTTTAATTCAAGTCAAACCACAGAGTGTTTATCACTTACTGTATAAGTGGTTCAAAACACACTGAAGGCTAATGGTATTAGTCAGCTTAGCAGTGAGTCAGAATCTCTCTCTCTCTCTCTCTCTCTTTTTTCTATCGCTCAGGTGTATCCATGGCTACCACAGCCATTCAGGTTGTTGAAGAAAGAGGAATGTGTGGGTGAGGTGTTATCTGGAGCTGCAGTGAATGACAGCAGATGAATGAACTGAATTTGGTACTGGCACCCAGGTATATAAAATATCAGTGTTTAGATTTAGCGTAAGGAATGAATCTTCGATGGCTCAATCAGTTTCATTCTATACATTAACTATAGTCTTCCGGGTTTTGGTTGCCCCAAAGCCTCAGTACATATAAAGATGTGATGTGCAGATACAGTTATTGTTATTGTTATCATTGTAATTCCAGTGATGGGCCCATATAGTCAACAACTTGTCTATGTGATATGTGATATGACTAAATGATTACTGTATCAATCTATTAATTAATTACCAGGAAACTTGCACAATGTATCAAATTGACACAATTCAGTATTTTATACTTAAGTTGTAAATTCTATAGTTTTTCAGTGTATCATTGCAGAGGTCTAATTACATTTTGTAAGGGTTCAGAATTATAAATGTCATAGAGTTGTGACGTGTGACATCTGTCTTCAACTTCTATGTTTAGAACAGGATTACAGAGAAATTGATGGGGGCGGGGGGTCAAGATTTATAAAGAACCTGTTCATTTTCATGGATTCAAGAATACTGTGACGTATATCCAAGCAAATGTAAATGAATGAACTTAGCGGAATAGTTTTCACCTAAAGATATTGCAAATATAGCTTCGTAATAGGGAGACAGACAGACAGACAGACAGACAGACAGACAGACAGACAGACAGATAGATAGATAGACTAGATAGATAGATAGATAGATAGATAGATAGATAGATAGATAGATAGATAGATAGATAGATAGATAGATAGATAAAAAGGTGAGGGAGAGAGAGATGACATAATGATGAGTCACTGCCTTTTTTACAAGGAATACATGCCTTTAATGCTACCTTAGAGCTGAAGTGTAATGTGTTGTGTTCAGTCAATAGCAACACACACACACACACACACACACACACACACATCATTAATATATATATATATATATATATATATATATATATATATATATATATATATATATATATATATATATATATATATATATATATATATATATATATATATAAATGTCTGCCAAATTGACATAGAAAAAATAGTTTAAACAGCTGACACATTGCACTGCCTTGTCCAGCAACATAGAAAGAAAGTGCAAATACACTAACCATATGCTACAATTATGATTTATGAATCCTTCTGTGCCACTCTAATGTGTAAAACGTATCCAAAGTAACAGGACTCCATCATTTCTGATACAGGAAAGTGAGAGCAGATGTAGAGCAGACAGCACTGTCTGGCATGGTGGATATACCATTCCTTTGAAGGCTAGACATGAATAATAGATCAGAGCCTAAAGAGGTTTCTTGCGGTGGAGTCCCCCCAAGCCTTTCCTATGACTTAAATTTTACAATCTTGCATGTGATAGACAAAGACATGTATATCTAGTGCATTAAAGAGTTGCATGTCCTTTCATCACGAAGAGATATTTCCACTAAAAAGCTTTTTAGGATCACCTGGAGTGGACATTAATGTGTCAACACTTATGATGTGTAGGGTTCAAGATCATAACTTTACAATGTAATCAGCAGGACTTTTTTTATCTTTTCTAACATTACTACTTTTGTCCTGTGTCATGAATTCATGTGTAAATCTGATTTGATCCTTGTCGAGGGAAACTTAAAAGAGTGTGCATGAAGTTGCTTTTTAAAATCTTATAATTCTGGAACATCTTGTTTTTAAATGTAGTCAAATGTATCATCAATAGATCATGAGGAAATTACCTTTGTTAAATGTGGAAGAAAAAAGCTATATGAAGTAAAATCTATATGAAATGAGTTGCTTGAATCGAAATGGATTTTCCAACAACTCCCGGTTGTTTTTTAGGCCTTAATTAATGCGTGCTTGGCCCTTTAAGAGAAGCATCCACCATGGAGGAACATCTGGTTGTTGAATGAAACCCAGCCATTCATAAAAACAGGAAAGGGACTCGATGCTATTGGTTGCCCTCGGTCTCGTGCGTACGTAAATCATTTGCGAAAGCTCATTGGACAAGGGCTTGAATGGCGTGCCGGATTAGCCAATGAGAACGCATTTTGGAGATAAGCACCAGCCAGGGCTGAGCAGGCGATTCCATTGAGAAAAATTTCAGCCTGGCATTGCTACTGAGCGCGCAGCAAAGCGTGCACCCGCAAACTCGTGTGTTTTTCTTTGGAGTTAATGCATGATTGTTTTGGGTTAAAAAAAAAAAAAGCACACACACTTCTAAGGATTTAAGTAAAGAAGGGTGAGTATATGTGCACATATTACATCGTATGCGCGGGACGTTTGGTAAAAATACTCGCAATGGTGATTTTTGTGTTTATATTTTAATTTGTTGTTGTGAAGTTTAAATAGATTTTGTTTATCCCCTGCTCGCGATTCCGCCATTTTCTCTGCCCGAATCCCGCGCCACCATTTTCTCCTCGCGTTAGTTTGTTTTCTTTATTTTTATGTATTGATTTAGTTTTTTTGTATAATATGTGCGTTTTTTTATTGCATGTGGTTTTCTGTCGAGTTTTCTTACCGCCTTGCTGTGCTTAGCTTGCACACAGTGATTTGTATGAATGGAGCGAGAGTTTTTTTTCCGCTCTCGCAGCGCCAGAAGGATCAAATTTCACTTCATTGAGAAAAACAAGGGGAGGAGAGAAAGAAACCAGAGGGACTGAACCTATTGAACTCAAAGAGCCTTAGAGTTAACCCCCTCATCTACTGATTTTTTATTCCCCCAAAAGGTCGTTAAACTTTAAAACGGAGTGCGCGAGCTCACTACTGTATAATTTACACGAATTTATAGAGGGCAGAGCATGGGTTTCTGCTCACGTCCGTTTCATAATCTAGGAAGCAATAACACTAAATGAAGGCTGTTTTTAATTGCGTATTATTTTAGTACACACTTTCCGGCAGTAAGTGGATCTTTTTTTTTGATGCCTGCATGGAGGGATAATCTAGTTCTTGCGTCAGGGAAAGAAAGCACGCACGCAGGAGCAGTCAGAAGTAAAGCTACCCAGTTACACATTAATTTTTTCCTGTGTTGTGTTTTTAAGTATGCGTACATTTGTTGATATTTTATGCCTTTATTGTTACTTCTACTTTTACCTGCAAAATTTGGCTTCAATAAATCCTTAATGGTCTGAAAGGGTTTCCGAGTGTGTATTTAGGGGAAATCTGTTGTTCACGTGGTAGGTTCTTCTGTTCTTCACATGCACTCGCCGGTTTACGTGTTTTATTATTTTTACTTTTAGTCTGAGAGAGAGCATATGGAGTGTATTTAATTATTCCTTAATATATAGATTTATATATATAGATATATATATATATATATATATATAATATATATATATATATATATATATATATATATATATATATATATATATATTAGTAGATTTTTATTATAGATTTCACCTCATACGCATCCAAATGTTTAGGAATATTTAAGGATTATTTTATTTGATTAAATGTCTTTTAAATGTTCCTTTAAAAAATCATTAAAATAAATGTGTGTACATAAGGTGAAATCTGTGCTTCCGTAGGTTATGGGCGACCACTGGACTCCCATGACTCTGTCAAAGACACCGTGTGGTTTATAAATGTTTCACTGCTTTGTGTGATCATGCCAAGTGTGCATCTGAGTGTTGAAATAATGCACGTTGTAGTCTAGTGTGACGGTATCTCCGTTCTTTATCGGAGATTCAAAAGGGTTGCAGGGAAAAACAAACTGCTGGGGCATGCAAATGATCAAAGGGACAGTTGTTCTGGTCCTGTCATGGCATGGGATGATTGCTGACAGCTGTCTGTGTGTTTATCCTTCTCTAAGTGCAATTTTTCTCGGCTCTTCCTAATCAGGACCTGACAAGTGTGGTGATCTGTCCCGCGCACGAGAGAGAGAGGACTCGTCTCCCTCCATCATTCCCTCATTTAATTTGTCCGTCCACGCTGTTCATCCCACAGCATGGACAGCTTTTATGATCAGCAGGTCCCTTTTGTGGTGCCACCTAATGTAAGTTTCATCATCCATTTCTCAGAGCCAAATTGAAGCTTTTCTTTTTATTGGTGTGAAAGTTATCAAAGCCTACCATTTCTAAATACAACCATGTGTGTTTGTAGAAATGCCAGGCCAAGGAGCCATCATGCAAGCCACTGAGTGAGAGAAAGAGAAAGTTCATGGACAGTGAGCTCGCACAGGACACTGAAGGTAACCAGAGTGATTTAGTCTTGCCAGAATGTTTTGTATACAAATCCGACAGAAGTCTGTGAATAATGCTTCACCAACCACGGGATTTTGTCATGCTGAATTCTTATTTAAATCTTTTGCAGAGCTGTTTCAGGACCTGAGTCGGCTACAAGAGATATGGATAGCTGAAGGTAAACTTTCTATTTGCTGTCCTTTTTCAAAACCTTGCTTCAGGTTTAAAGTTGACAAAAATACTTTCCGTATGTTAACCGGTTCAAATTGCTGTGCATGTATCGAAGATTCAACTTTGGCATGACTATACAGTGACATATTTTGTTTTTCTTCACTCTAGCTCAAGTACCTGACGATGAACAGTTTGTTCCAGATTTCCAGGATAACTGTAAGTCGTCAATAATATTAATCGGTGTTTGTGGGTTTAAAGAAGTTGTTTGCCGGGTTGGCAATATCCTAGTCGGTATCAGAATGAATTTTGTACAGTAGATGGTCCAAATAAGTGTTAGTGTTGAACTTGTGTCTGCAAAACACTGTTTCCAATTCAGTCTAACAGAACAAGAGTTTGAGAACCATATGTTATTCTTGAGCGATGCCAGAGCGATTGTACTCACGAAAGCCAGTTGTTACTCTTTCGGGTTTTTGGCACAAGGTTTAGGGGTATTAAAAACAACTGAATGGATCCCAGCAGGCTCTGTGTCACTTCTTATACACTGTCCTGGGTTAGAAAAGCGTGTGCGCTTACTCAAGGAGAGATGCTGTAGAGGGCCCCAACATCCGACTGCAGTGCCGTAAATCACCACGGCCTTCAGCACAGTGACATTTTAATGCGTCAGGATACACGCACACACACTTCATTATATGCAGCACACTAGTCCTTCTGTTTCCCTTGCTAGGCTTTTTTTTTAACTCCCATATGGCTTTTGGATTTTGAAGTGTTTGTGTGCTATAGTGATAATGTGACTTTGTTTGTCTAGCAAGAATATGCACATGCATATACAAGTTTGCATAAGTGTGTTTGTGTGTTAGCTTGACACCGTGCTACAGCTTTGGCAGAGAGCCAATTAATCTCACAGAAGCCTCTTTCAGCACGCCTGGGCAAAAACCATTGCCATTTCCACTGAGATCATGCATAAATCTATAGGTTCCATGACATTTTCTAAATAAATAAAAAACAGATGTCAAAACTGTAGTAATGCAGTTATGTAATCATGTAATAATGCCACCAAGCATGGCACTGGGTAGCACAAACTGTCTTCTATTAAACAGCAATGTTTGTGTTAATGGTTTTTGGATTATTTCACAGTATATGGTTGAAAATGAATTTTACTGAAATGAATCTTATTTCCCACCTTTGTAGTGATGTTCCACGGCCCACCACAAACCAAAGTGAAGAGGGAAGACAGTCCCAGCAGAAACTTTTCCCCCTGTGGACAAGAGCAAAGACTCTCACCATATGGAGAGAAGTGCCTTTACAGTTACAGGTATGTTTTCTGATATCTGTTGTTGTTACACTGAAACAAGTTGCCTTTAAAAAAAATTAAAAAAAAACAAACAAAAAACAAAAAAAACCCTGACATATCCCCACATCTGTTTCTCATCAGTGCTTATGACAGGAAGCCATTTGGATTCAGCAAACCCCTGACATCGCCTCCTACCCCTGTCTCACCTTGCAACTCCGCCCATAACCCAGGGACACGCCCCCTGCAGAAAAGAGTCACACCACCAGTCCATACTCGGACACAGGGGATGCCGTCTGTGACTAGCCACACTCATCAAAGAATACAGAGCACAATTCACAGCCAAAGCCCACCTTTTGCTGTGCCCTGCCCACCTGTCACTCACCCAGATGCCTCCTACAATGCAGATCACAGGTATGATACTAGTGTTTCTTAGAGACCCCTCAGTTTATGATGAATAATAGATGTATATCATTGGACTTGCAGGCAGTTCTGAAGCCTGAATTGTGGAGGCCTGCGTTTGTGTGCTGTTCCTGCACAGACATGCACATGTATTAAATTAGTAGCTAATTAGTTGGATCAGATTACTTAGTACAGCATTAGAGCAGGGTCAGGATGTAGGGCAGCAGTACTTCTGGATCAGTGTTCCAACCTAAATATATATTAAATAAAAACATTCAGCCTTTCACTTGCATGAAAAAAGGTGCGCATGAATTCAATCTCTTCATCAATGTGTCTTGATGCATTATTTATTTGAATTTTTTTGTTCGTATTTTTGTATGCCTTAATGAATTAAAACATGTAAGTCGATGCTCTGTATCGGTTGGTGGTGTAATTTCTTGTGCAGCATTTAGCCCTCTAATCAGCTCTCGTCCAGTCTTTGGGTATTTACCTGTTAACGATTTTACTCTGACCCAGAAGGAGGAGCTATGTTTATCCTACAGGTTAATGGTTCATACTTTTCTCTTGTACTCATTCCTCCTGTAGGTTCCACAGGCAGCTCTCGGAGCCATGTCTGCCTTTCCCACAGCCCGACACCCGCTCTGGGACTCCATACCCACCTCAGAATGCCAACCCCTTTCCGCGAGACAACCGGCCACAATACCATCGCCAAATGTCTGAGCCGGTGATCCAAATTCCTCCAAAGGGGTTTAAGCAAGAGATGGTGGACCCCCGGTACCCCGAACAGGGGGCCTCAAGTGTCGCAGCTAGCCGTGCCCCATCATTTCATCACATGCCTATCAAACAGGAGCCCCGAGAATTTGGCATTGATTCTGGTGAGCAATCAATGGTTGAAGATGCAGTCTCTTTCTACTTGTGTGATGTAACAGCAAATCCATTTTTACACTGAAATAGCTTTAGTCTTACTTGAGATATTTTGATTGTAGCTGATGAATTGTTTGTTGTTGTTCATAACATCCATAAACTATCCAACTAAATTGAGGTTTTTCCATATTGCAGAAACACAGAGTTGCCAGTCATTCTTTGGGAAGTCCTCGAACTTCTATCAGGCTAACAGCGAAGGTATCTCATCCAAACAGCATTTTTGCACCAATCCTTTTTTTCCGCGTCAATTTAACGTTGATTTCGGACATTCCAGAGATATTGGTGGATAACCGTAGGCTCTCATGTTTCCACCATATCCAGGTTTCATGTATGACGGAGAGCCACACCTCTATTACGAAGACTCGTGTGTTGTGCCCGAGCGGCTTGAAGGAAAGTGCAAACAGGAAGGAGTGACCTTCAGGGAGGGGCCTCCGTACCAAAGGCGGGGTTCGCTGCAACTTTGGCAGTTTCTGGTCACGCTATTGGATGATCCGTCCAATAGCCACTTTATCGCGTGGACCGGTCGTGGACTTGAGTTTAAACTCATTGAGCCTGAAGAGGTCCGTTTGGAGAATGTGATTGCATAATCAATTAATATGGTTTTAGTGGTCTGTACAGAACTAACGTGTGTGTGTGTTTGTGTAGGTGGCTAGACGCTGGGGAATTCAGAAGAACAGACCTGCCATGAACTACGATAAGCTGAGCCGGTCTCTCCGCTATTATTATGAGAAGGGCATCATGCAGAAGGTAAAGGCACGTTCCCGTTCCAATTTTTCCTTCGTATTAAATATTAAGATTATAGATTCAACTTGTATGGAGTTTCCTCCGTTATAAACATGTAAGTCTAAAATTGTTCCTCATCGAATTCTTCTAGTTTTGTTTAGAATTTTTGATCAACTCCTTCATTTTTCTCAAACACAGGTTGCAGGAGAGAGGTACGTGTACAAATTTGTATGCGATCCAGAAGCACTCTTTTCCATGGCCTTCCCCGATAACCAGAGGCCAAGCCTAAAAGCCGACCCTGATGGGATGCAGGTCCCCGAGGACGACACCGTTTCCCTTTCCCACTATGATGAAGCCAGCAGAGCGTCTTACATTGATGGCAGGGATCAGTGCTTGGCAGGTCTCTCGTTCCCTGATGGATACGCTTTCTGAACTGTTTTTATTGGACTCCCTATCCCCCTTCACTCACAGGACCAAGTCCACGTTCACGCGCATGTTTTTATTTCTTCATGACAAACGAAACTGATTTATGGCATGTATAAATATATATAACGCATTTTTGTCTCCCTCCTCTTCCCCCTTGTCTCTCTGCATTACGTTTGACCCATTCTCATCTTGTCCTTTGGCATTCTCTAATGTAATGCATACAATTTTTTTTAATTGTCAACACTAAAATGGGAGTAGTTTAAATCAGCTTCAGGTTTATATATATATATATATATATATATATATATATATATATATATATATATATATATATAAAATAACAAGTAAATATTCGGATGGCTTTTGTGCACTGTTTCTTGTTTATAAACCTTACTGTGTATTTCTTGGCTCTGTGCTTTGGTGAGATTTCTAAAAGAAAATTACTATGGCATCTTTTAATGCTATCCAAATGCTGAATTAAAAACTTTAACATATGTAACTTGTTTTAATGGAACATTTCCTAATAATCCAGCCAAGTATGTGCACCTGCTTTATTATTACCAGCCTGAAATATTGAAAGAGTGAAAATCTATGTATATTATATAAGTATATTTTTGCAAAAGCCTGCATTTGTTTTCAATGTTGTAGAAGCCTTCTCACTAATATTTGCTAAATTTATATAGTAGAAACTTGGGCACTGTCTAGACAGAAAATTAAAGTTTTTTTTTTTTTTATATAAAAGAAACTTACTATGTGGGGGGGATTGGACTTCCTGCATTTAAAAACAAACCTTTCCAAACATGGTTTTAAGAGAAATGTGACAATCTAATAATTTTAACATTGCTGTCTAAAAGTATCCCAGTGTTGTATTTTTTGCTCAAACCTGTGTTACAGAGATGCTCCAATAACTGTGAGCCATAAATTCTTGTATTGTAATGGTATAACTTACCAATGGGTCTTATTCAGCAGTATGTGGGGTGGCAGCTCTGTAATAAGGGGTTTATGGGTTACCTTTACATCCACTATTAAGCTTTATAATCTGTACTGGGTACAATAAACTCTTGTGCATCACTTAAATCTTGCAATGGCGTTCTTCTGAGATATGGCAACATCACTCCACACTATCTTATATGGTTCTATAAACAATGTGCACTTTGTTAGGGACACATTCATACAATAACTCAGTCATGGTGCTGTGATGCAACCATACAACCAAGACACCAGTCAAGTTCTTATCAACAGAAATATAATCAGTGATTTCTGACTTGTAATGTTGGCCACTGAAACATGTTGTTGATGAAAGGTCAGATTAGAATGGCCAGTTGGTTTGAGCTGACAGGAAGGGCACTGTACAAATGTTTTGAGCTGTAAAATAACTCTAGAACACACAACTCGGGGCACATGTGAAAACAGTAGATCTCATCGGATTCCTCACCTTTTGGACAAGAACCAGAATCTGTTCTTAAATGCATTGTGGAAGACAGGAATTACATTGTTGGGTCTTTTCTGATCTTTTATTTTCAAAATAAGAAAAAGAATTCTGCAGATTTTCACCCAGAGTCTTGGTCCTAATTCTTTCATAACATCCCACCTCTAATGTGGGTCTGAGCCTAAAAAAACAAGCATAGAGCATGAATTAAGAAAAAGGGGCGGGGTGATCATGATGGATAAATGACATGCCACAACCTCCAGTTATTATGGAGTTTTCTTGGTAAGTGCTTATAAAAAGTGATTCAAGGACAAACAACTGATAAACCATGGGCAGCAAAGACTCACTGAAGCCGAACTGGAGGCAAGCCCATCTTGTTAGTTCTCACAGAAAAGCTAATTGCTGGGAAAAAAGGCACTGGCTCTGATAGAAAGGTGTTATAACACCCAATGCATTGCAGCTTGCTGTGTATGTGCCTGAGTAGATGAGTAGATGCAAACCATTCCAAGAGTCTATGCTGACCACATTCCACTGCCAAAATCATCTACAATGTGTTTAGAAAAGGAACACAATGGATTAAATGGCTTGGTCTAATTGATTCATATGTTGGAGGTAAACTGGCAGAGGTAGTGTGATGTTCTGGCCAAACCTGGGAAACCTTGCATCATGGCATATGGACTAATACCACATGCTGAAACATTTCGCAGCCCATCTTACACCTCTTCATGGAAATAACATTCCTTAATTGTAGTGGCCTCGTTTTAAGGATAATACACCTTATAACACTGTAAACATTGCTTGAGTGGTTTACAGGATATAGTTCAGTGTTGGAATGTCCTCCAAGCATATTGATCTGTCTAAATGTGTAGCTTGCAACCAACATTTGTAGATTGTTTCGCGCTATGAATAATCCATCATATGCGTCTTGGACACATTGGAGAGATTTGTCAGGTGACATTGCCCTCTGGTGGTAATAACATATCACTGCACGCAACGGTTGGTTGTTAAAGAAACGTTTTGTCTTTTATCATTTAAAATAAAACCTTATTTCAAATACTTTTTAATCGCAAATTATTAATCAATATTTTTTTGTTTGAATTACGTTCAGAGCACCAAACGAGAATAGCACTACCACACTTCCGATTTTGCCCGCTAAACAGAGGATCATATCCTACTCCTCAAGCGAAAGAATTTATTTGACACCGTTTAGTAGCGGTGGTTTAAAAAATAATGAAATAGACTCGATCTTTTAATTCCGTTCAATTAGAATTAACAATATATATATATATATATAGATATATATATATATATATATATATATATATATATATATATATATATATATCCAAAAGGACATATTGCGTAACCGCCGAGTCACGTCTTTTACATGGGCGGGGCTTATTTGAACGAAAACTATGAAAAGGGCACTGGACAGATGTACACTTATGTACACAGATGTACACGAGATTAAACTATTACATTGTCAATAAATTGGTTGATCATGTAGTTGTATTGTCTTATACAATCAGGTTCTCACGTTCGCCTCACACCGCGGGGGTCGGGGTTCGATATGTGTTTACATGGAGTTTACATCGGCCATATGTGTTTACATGGAGTTTACATGTTCTCCCCGTGCCTCGTGGGGGTTTTCTCCGGTTTCCCCCAGTCCAAAAACATGCACAGTAGGTTGATTGGCACCTAGGAAAATTGTCCCTAGTGTATAAATGTCTGTGACTGTGTGTGTGTGTGTGTGCCCTGCGATGGGTTGGCATTCCATCCAGGGTGTGTCCTGCCTTAATGCCCAACGATGCCTGAGATAGGCACAGACTCCCCGTGACCCGAGGGAAGATCAAATAAAGCTGTAGAAGATGAACGAATGAATAAATCTTTTTTATTTGAAATAAAATCTTTAGACTATGGAATGTAATTGCATGCAAATAAGAGTCTATATTCATTTCAGTTTTAATTGGATTAAGCAATCTGCGCTGCGGCAGGGCCCCAGATTCTGCACTTAATGGTGCGTTAGCAGCATTTAATGAACCTGAGCTAGTTAAAAAGATCGCGTTAGTCTGATGATCTAGTTCTTTATCATAATGAGCTAATATGGGTTGGACATCTTGCCAGCCTCAATATACTCATCTGAATGTACCTTACTAGAAGAGTTCAAATCAGTATGTTTAAAAATGCAGGGAGGTGTTGGCTTAGTGGTTAAGGTGTTGGACTCTGGACCAGAAGATCACAGGTTCAAGCCCCACCACCAAGCTGCAACTAGTGGGCCCTTGAGCAAGACCCTTAACCTTCAATTGCTCAGTTGTAAGTCGCTTTGGATAAAGGCGTCTGCCAAATGCCGTAAATGTATGTTTACATTAACACAGGGGTGTCAAACTCCATTCCTGGAGGGCCGCAACCCTGCATTGTTTTGTTCCAACCCTGCTCCAATATGCATACCATGTAGTTTTCAAATAAGCCTTAATGACTTGATTATTTGGATCAGGTGTTTTTAATTATGCTTGAGTTTAGTTAAGTTAGTTTGACACCCCTGGTTTGGAGCCAATTACAACAACAACAAAAAAGGCTAGTAAAAATATTTTCCCACAAAATCATATTTATTAGCAGAAGATGAAGGAAGGTAGGAGAAATTCTTAGCACACTTTGAGGAAGCTCTCAAATATTAAGTTCTAGAAGGGCAGAGTTTTAGCTTCAACCATAATTAAAACACACCTGATCCAACTAATCAATTCATTAAGGCTTATTTGAAAACTACATGGTATGTATATTGGAGCAGGGTTGGAACAAAACACTGCAGGGCTGCGGCCCTCCAGGAACCGAGTTTGACACATGTGCATTAATACTTCTGTTCAATCAGATTTTACTTGTCATAATTAGCATACATACTTAGCAAGTTGCTTGAAACTGCTGTAACCAGTCAGATTTCGAGTCAACAGCATATCGGCCGTCTAGCATGTTAAGCCCTTTCAAGGCCATTCATTGGATGGACAGAGAGATTCTAAACCTAAACTGAAAAAGCTGCACAAAGCTCATATTTGTGTGTACTTAATAGCTGTTTTTTTTAAATACCACAACGGTTGAAATGGATTTGATTGCAGATATAATTACAAGTACATTTATAAGATGGGCTTTAAAAAAAGTTCATAACAGGTGTTCAGCTTTTTCATGAACTACAAACCAGATTCCAAAAAAGTTGGGACACTATACAAATCGTGAATAAAAACTGAATGCAATGATGTGTAGGTGCCAACTTCTAATATTTTATTCAGAATAGAACATAACACACGAAACAAAAGTTTAAACTGAGAAAATGTACCATTTTAAGGGAAAAATATGTTGATTCAGAATTTCATGGTGTCAACAAATCCCAAAAAAGTTGGGACAAGGACATTTTCACCACTGTGTGGCATCTCCCCTTCTTTTTACAACACTCAACAGACGTCTGGGGACAGAGGAGACCAGTTTCTCCAGTTTAGAAATAGGAATGCTCTCCCATTCTTGTCTAATACAGGCCTCTAACTGTTCAATCGTCTTGGGCCTTCTTTTTCGCACCTTCCTCTTTATGATGCGCCAAATGTTCTCTATAGGTGAAAGATCTGGACTGCAGACTGGCCATTTCAGTACCCGGATCCTTCTCCTACGCAGCCATGATGCTGTGATTGATGCAGAATGTGGTCTGGCATTATCTTGTTGGAAAATGCAGGGTCTTCCCTGAAAAAGATGACGTCTGGATGGGAGCATATGTTGTTCTAGAACCTGAATATATTTTTCTGCATTGATGGTGCCTTTCCAGACATGCAAGCTGCCCATGCCACACGCACTCATGCAACCCCATACCATCAGAGATGCAGGCTTCTGAACCGAGCGTTGATAACAACTTGGGTTGTCCTTGTCCCCCTTGGTCCGGATGACATGGCGTCCCAGATTTCCAAAAAGAACTTTGAATCGTGACTCGTCTGACCACAGAACAGTCTTCCATTTCGCCACACTCCATTTTAAATGATCCCTGGCCCAGTGTAAACGCCTGAGCTTGTGGATCTTGCTTAGAAATGGCTTCTCCTTTGCACTGTAGAGTTTCAACTGGCATCGGCGGATGGCACGGTGGATTGTGTTCACTGACAATGGTTTCTGGAAGTATTCCTGAGCCCATTCTGTGATTTCCTTTACAGTAGCATTCCTGTTTGTGGTGCAGTGTCGTTTAAGGGCCATGGAGATCACGGGCATCCAGTATGGTTTTACGGCCTTGACCCTTTCTCACAGAGATTGTTCCAGATTCTCTGAATCTTTGGATGATGTTATGCACAGTTGATGATGATAGATGCAAAGTCTTTGCAATTTTTCGCTGGGTAACACCTTTCTGATATTGCTCCACTATCTTTCTGCGCAACATTGTGGGAATTGGTGATCCTCTACCCATCTTGGCTTCTGAGAGACACTGCCACTCTGAGAAGCTCTTTTTATACCCAATCATGTTGCCAATTGACCTAATTTGTGTTAATTGGTCTTCCAGCTCCTCGTTATGCTTAAATTTACTTTTTCCAGCCTCTTACTGCTACTTGTCCCAACTTTTTTGGGATTTGTTGACACCATGAAATTCTGAATCAACATATTTTTCCCTTAAAATGGTACATTTTCTCAGTTTAAACTTTTGTTTCGTGTGTTATGTTCTATTCTGAATAAAATATTAGAAGTTGGCACCTACACATCATTGCATTCAGTTTTTATTCACGATTTGTATAGTGTCCCAACTTTTTTGGAATCCGGTTTGTATTTATGTTTTAGCATAATTTTAAATCCCCAGGAAAACTGTAATGTATAACAAGTGGATAAACAATGAAAAGAAAACACTGGGAAAATTGTATGACATGAATATCAGGGCTTCTTGTGTGGGTGCATTGAAAGAGGCTTGTTGATCACACTGTGTTTCTACTGTATATCATTTTGATGTGTTTTTTAGCCATGGGATAATATTCACACACACACACAATTATTTGCTAGTCTAAAAACATTAATAGCAGTGTTAATAAATATATATATAACATATAGATAGCAATCAATTTAAAACATATACAATAGTAGTTCAAATAAAACATGTATTATAAGAACAATACTGTGAATCAAAATAAGAATCTCAAATAGCTTGCTAAGAGGAGTTCACTATTAGATCACTATTCGCTGATACTGAGATTTAAACCAATCAGAACAGGCGGCTCAGTGTCATGTGCGCTGATTGGCTCAGTGACCACAGTAGCTATATGTATACAATTACAGTTTAATAATAACAATACCGTTCAGTACTACTAATAGTACTGTATACTAATAATAATGATACTGTAATAGTAGTAATACAAAAAGTATTCATTCATTCATTATTTTAATGAATCTTCGCTGTTGCCTACAATAAGAGAGTGAGAAAGGTTTGTACGAGTGTGGGGAGGGTTAATAAAATATTTTTTTAATAAGAAATGAAATAAAAATTAATAAATACAAATTAAAATAATAAAATAAATATAAGGTTTCGAGAGTCTTTACACTTCCCCGAACCCCAGTCCCGCCCCTCCAGGATCGCTGCGTGGACATACGGTATCACAGCTCAGCGAATTGCAGCGTCAAACGCTGGTGATTGACAAACCTGTCATCCAATCATGATGCACGAGGTGGTAGTTGCCTAAATAACTCCAGGGTAATCGTACGCCTTCCGTAGAAATAGTTTTCACGACTTCACACTGATCTTTTCTCAAATTACCAGTTTCCCGGCAGTGCGATCGCGGGACATGGCCTACCCATATGGCGGAGTGAGTTTTATATTTTAGTCCTTTTATCAAATCCGCTGTGCGTGTCTTTAATGATCGTACGTGATTCACGCGGAAGTGGTCTTGTTAGTGGGCTAATAGTACATGGTATAATATCGGTGATTTGTTTACAATAATTGTACATTGAAGTCCTAAGCAGGTTTAAATAGTTACTATTTTACGCGATTGTTGATGAAATGTCTAGTTGAACACGGCTAGGTGGACGAAGGGTACTAGGAATAGTGTTTTGGGCAGGGCGAAATGAAAGTATTCTGGGGTATCAAAGCTGATATAATCCTACAAGTACAAGCATTAAATATGCACATATTTATATAAGCATTCAATAATTACCGAACGATTTCACCTGATTGCTTGACAAGAATGCAGACGACGCCCTCTTCTATCTTTTATTAAGCCCAAGTGTGTATATTCTGATAAAGAGGAAATGTAAAGGAGGAGGAAATGGAACAGTTCTGTAATTAGACATGTAAGTCGGTGCATAGATTGGCCTGAACAGGTTTGGGTGGAAAATGTGCTTTTGAAACTCTCAGCGTGCCTTTTCCATCTGATCCTCTTGCTTCCAGGTGGCCTAAACTATAACCTGCGGCTGTTTTGTTGTTGTTGTTGTCGCCCAAGGAAACCTAAACCGCAAAACACATCGTACAACACAGCATAACACAAATATGTTTCTATTATAACACATGCGACGTTCTTTTTGGTGATTCTGGTGGCAGTTGGATGGCTGGTTCTGGACTCCTGTTATTTCCTGATGTGTTAGTGGTGGTGGGCCATTTGTGACGTCACTGGAAAGCATTTCCAGAGCAGTTACAATGCGTAAGAAAATCAAAACAGAATATTTTGTTGGTTTGACCCTTAAGAAAAACGAGCAAGGGCTTTGTTTTTATCTGTTAATTGTCCGTGTTAATGGAATAATTCTGTGAAATCAGTGTTCTGGGATACAATGCAGAATTGATGGTGCGGTTGGTGTTTGAATCAGCATGAATGTTGAAGCTTTGGAGGTGAAAGTGTTGGACAGACAATACAATAATGCTCCTGCATTATTGTCTATAGTTACACCTGAAGAGAAAACTTGTTGTGCAAACTTGCATCCAAAGGCAAGTTCTAGTTTTTAATTTTGGCAAAAATTAAGGCACGCAGAGAAAATAAGCAACTAACTGTGATTAATGGTGTTTATTTTAGCCTCAGACTGTAACATGGGTAGTGAATGTTATAGATTTAACAGACGCATATTACCGCAATCTGACACAAATACTTGTATATAATACAGTGTAGCTCATAAAAGTAAGAATTTACGTTTACTTCTGATTTCCTGTGCAACAGTGTTGATTAGATATTGTGCTGTTTTGAACAGGCTTTTCCTTCTTTGGTTTGAAGTTGGGCCTTCAAGTTGGCTGCAGTATAAATCCTTCTTGGATTTCTATTGGAAGGTAGTTGAATGTGGGTAAAACAGATAAGTGTGCTGATAAAGTTTAAATATAATCCAGCTCACCAGATGTTCAATGAAAAGCATTAGTTTTCTATTACTTAATGTATGTTCAGAACATTAATGATTGCTAGTATGCACTGCACTGTTTCAGTCAGAAACACGTACCAAACTTCACACAGGTTTTTTTTTACTGTTTGCACATTTTTACCCAGTTTGCAGCAACAAGCTCTAACCCTTTCAACGTTGTTGTTGAAAGTGTTCACAGGTCATTCTACAGCATCCAAACAGGTCTAAACCTGACTAAGAAACTGGAAATTCTTTGGAAAACATTTGTCTGGGAAAAGGTGTGTCAGGGGGATATCGAAAGTGTTTTAAAGAAGTGGTTTCCAGGGTGTCCTGTAACATTTTCAAAAAGTTTTCAATAGTTTATTACAACCACAGCTCCTTTGGTCATTCTTGTTTATTGGAACGGCGTTGTTTTATGATCTGTTGATTAAAATTAGCAATATATACATGGCACGAATATGTATGAACCCAAGAACTGTTTTAAATGAAATTACACAAGCATAACCTTCACAATAGAATTTAATCTAATTGATTTATTGTACATACAAATTATATATTTTTAATATATATTATATAACTTGTATATTTGTAATAATTGTACATTTAAAACTGATAAACACACTGATGCTTAACTAGGCATTTAGGCATTTAGCTACCAGTTATCAAGTCTTTAGAGGATCTCATTGTGGTAAAAGTGTTGTTTCTGTTTGCGAGTGATAAATGGGTCTGTGAGAAATAGGAATTGAATTGTTTGCAAACTTTTCATAAAAGCAGTTGTTGTCTTTCTGTCTACGTTTATCTGTACCTCATTAGAAATTTCTTTATTACTCAGTCTGTCTGACTGCAGAAGGACAAAATCAGGTCTTTATTGAAGGCAGCCTAAGTACACGGTAACATCACCATCTATTGCAAAGGTTCAAAATACAAGCAGCCCGAAGATGTCAAAGTCTCATTGTTAGTCATAAAGTTAAAGATATACACGGGTCAATGGTATCATCATTTCGTCAGCATCTTAATAAGTACACATTAACCTTATATCATTTAAGAGAAAGTAAGGCGTATCTGCGCGAGGCAATTTGACCTAAGACGAGGGGTGTGGCTGTAGCTTCTATCATCAGAGAGTCAAAGAAAGTTGATCATGTCAGTCGGCTTCGGTTTGATTGGTGTGAAAATGGTTTGCTCTTTTGATTTATTTTCGAGCAATAACACATACGAGCACATGCTAACATTTTTACAACCTCCTGCTTAAAACTGATTATGTCTGGTAATATAATACAATTGAGAATTAATGTTGCACACTGCTGTATTACAATTGGTAAGCTATAATTAAACCAAAAAAAAGTCATGGCTTTAGTGATTTTATTGTTGATTGATTGATGTTTGTGAAATGAGTCATTAGGAAACAGCAGCCTTTGATTGGTTGTGCAAATGAGGTTTGTTTAATTCAGTCATTTTTCAGGTATTTGAAGACATTATTATCTAAACACCACTCAGTTGTTCTATGTAAATTAAATCTTAAATGTATTCATTTAAGATTAATTATTTATTCAATGTTTTTAATTTTTTTGGTTAAATAAACCCTATTTCTTGAGGAGTTGTGACAAACGTAATTTATTTACTTTAATGAAATTTTTAATTTACTTACTCTTTCTCCCAATGCAAACCAATAAGCAATTAAAGCAATTACTGAAGACCAGTGAATACAAGCAGGTCACTTCTTAAGTATCTTGTATTCTCCCATAATAATGTGCTATGAACATTTTCTGTAAACGTGATTTTTATTTTAGTAGGTTTACGGTGATTAAGAATGATTAAATGCAATGTTAAAAAAAAAAAACAGTTACATCTGAATTAATTCGGGGTGTTTTGTACTACGGGGACACCAACAGCTACTCGTAGATTATTGCAGGTTTCTCTTTATGCTAGCGTGGCATATACTTCAATATCCAGAAACAGAAATCATATGCTTTTGTATTCATTTTGTATTGCTTTCAGATGAACTTTTAATGGCAGATGGCTGCTCAACATGTGGCAAGTTTAAACATGAACTGATTCAAATCGTTAAAGTTGTAGACAGTTATGTATTATGTACTCTCTAAACCCGAGTTGTGTTCCTTGGTCAAGTGTTTTGTAACAAGAGACTTCATAATTGATCTATTATTATTATTAGTAGTAGTCGTAGTAGTAGTAGTGATATTTTTAATTATTAATCAAATATTATGTGTTGCAGGTGGACAAAACACTTCATGTTCTACAAAAGGTCTAGTAGGTTTTAATGGAAAAATGCACAAAATCAAAAATGAACCAATAGCCATTGACCAATACGTTCCTCTTCTCACTATTTTGCCATACACAACTAAGAATTCCTCTCTATCAGGCAGGTTTATGCTGCTTATATGTAAGCAGGCTAAACTTTGTTTATAATATAAATAATGCAAAAAATAACGGACAAAACAAGTATCCCAAAATACGCTGGAAGTGCGGGACCACGAGTGGGCGTGTGCGCCTGGCGCGAGTATGAAGGAAAGGAAGCACCGGGGCGAAGGTGAATGAAAAATAAAAGAACGCCCTGTTTGTTGCATCTCGTCTCTTCCTTCCGACCTGGAACCAGTGAGATTTGTTATACTGCCTTGTGATGTGTAAGAACTTGAATTAAACAACACACTCCCTTTCTCTGCTCACTGTCCATAATCTTCCAGCTAAAATGTCACCATATAACAGAAGTACAGTTTTCAGTGTCAGTCTGCTCGGCATCCATCTTCACCTCATCTCTGTGATGTAAAACATTACAAAGAAACTCCTCCAGGTGACTGGTCATAAAAAAAATCTAAATACTTGCTCGTCAACAATGATGTGGTCAAGGAAATATTCAGGATTTTTCAGGAGGGACTCTTAGAATATGACTTGTTATAACATGAAAATAAAGTATTAACAATGAACACTGACCCAAAAAAGGATTACATTTTATGTTCGTGCATACAAGTTAATCCCTAATGAGTGAGTGAGTGAGCAATTGGGAAAAGTGGGCAATTAAAGGAAAATTCTGAGATGGTATGAGGAAGAAACCAGACTAAAAAGGATACCCACCCTCATGGTGGGGGCACTAAATCTTCCATTGTGGCTGTTCAGTGATCTGCGCTTAAATGTAAATTGCTGTCCTAAGGCCTTGTAGCAGACTACTGTTGTTGATGACAAATCCATGCTCATGCTCATAGAGTTGTTCAGTTGAACGATTCTCCAATTGTTTAGAACTCCATCCAGAGAGCAGACCTGAAAAGAGAAAGCGAAGGATTGCTGGTCACCGGGTACCTCAGAAACATGTCTAACTAACCAGAGAGGGAGAGAAAGTAGAAAGGTATAGGGGTGATATGGGAAGAGAAATTAGGAATTAAGTATCCTTATTGTTGCATAAAGAAGTGTTACCCATCTTCACTCATAAAATTAGATTTTTTTTTACGTTTACATGTTTACATTTACAGTGTTAAGCAGACGCCCTTATACGGAGCGATGTACAAAAAGTGCTTTAAAAGTGTACAAAAAGTGCTCTATCTAAGAAAAAATATTATATATATATATATATATATATATATATATATATATATATATATATATATATATATCGGAGAGAGAGAGAGAGAGAGAGAGAGAGAGAGATGGAGGGAGAGAGAGAGAGAGAGAGAGAGAGAGAGAGAGAGAGAGAGAGAGAGAAATTGCCTAAATCTAACAGAAGGTAAAATTATTTCACACACAATTAATAAATGTATATAACATCAATCCATAAAGAAGACTTAGAAATGACTGATCAGTAAATTTGTATGAGGGGCAAATGTCCCTTAAATAATACCTATGTAATATCTATAATACCTATGTAATATCTATAGTTGCTTTCCAAAAAAGGGAGGTGGGGGAGATGGTAGCTGAATGGCTAAGGCATTGGCCTCTGGACTGGAAGACCACAGGTTCAAATCCCACCATCACCACAACCAAGCTGCCACTAGTGGGCCCTTGAGCAAGGCCCTTAACCCCCAATTGCTCAATTGTAAGTCGCTCTGAATAAGGGCGTCTGCCAAATGGCGTAAATGTAAATGGCCATCATACTTCTTCTGTTGTAAAGAATTTTCTCTAAAGGGTAATGTTTGTTTAACATTATTGTATTGTCATGTGTGGTTTTCCTATTTTATGGTTTGGTGTTAAACGGTTATCCGTTATAAGTTATCAAATATAGCATGTATGACATGACCTATACACCATAGCAAATAGAAAGAATCTATTCTATAGATTTAGTTTTGTTCCTAAGAGAATTACAAATACTAATTACATTTCTTTACTTAATTCATTTGTGCATACCTAAGGCAAGAGCAGCGTAAGTAATTCCAGACAACTCTTCTGCCTTTCCATAGAACAATCCTTACTTTTAATGCAAAATCTTTAGGTTATTTTCTTCACTTTACTAATAAACTAAATTTCTTAGGAGAAACAGTCTTTCCTGTTGTACTCATTATTTATTGTATCTAAGTGACGGATTACCTGGTAAAAGTTGTGTTCGAAATTTCTCTTGCATGGCATCTTTGTTTTTGGCAGAACCATTTTAGTATATATATTTTTATGGAATTCGGTTTGTCGCCTGGGTGAACTTGAAGCTATAGCAATAGGAAATTTCAGTCTTTAGTGTTTTATCTTACAGTAATTTCCCGTCAGGTAGCGTTTAAGTTCTTGGTCGTATACCCTGGTTAACACCCTCCTTTTCTTTTTTTTTTTTTAGTACGGTGGTCAGATGCCAGGTGGCCCAATGGGTATCCCTCCCCAAGGATCCTACCCACCTCAGTATGGCGCCTATCCTGGCACGTTTGCCCCACCCCCTGCCCAAGACCCAATGTGGGGTTACTTTACGGCTATAGCCGGCCAGGTGAGATTGGAACTGTCTGAATTTTCCACTTTAGTTCGCACTACTTGTCCATATTTCTTAAAATAACCTAGTTTTAAATAGGAGCTAACTGTGTATTTGCTTTGCCAGGATGGTGAGGTTGATGCCGAGGAGCTCCAGAGGTGTTTAACACAGACTGGAATTAGTGGCACTTACGCTCGTAAGTTGATCTAGAGAAAAAATCATGTGTGATCTAGTGTCAATAGTCCATAAAATTCCAAAAGGGTCCTCAGCACGTCATCCCAAAGGTCCGATTTAAGATCCTCCACTCCAACACATGTTAGATCATATCTTCTTGTGCACAGGGACATGGAGAGGTTTAGCTTAAGTAGACAGAAACGTTGATGCTAGTGCATTCAAAGACGCTCTAAACAATTGTGCCTCCAATGTTGTGGCAGAAGTTTGGGGAAGAACCTCATATGGCTGCAACAGTCAGTTGTCCGAATACTTTTTTCCATGTATATCTGTACAAATGCTTGATGATGTATAAGCCAAAATGGAGAAGAAAAAAATGTGTATGTCCGCTTGTGAAAGTTCATAACACACCCTCAAAACCATTAAATGGACAAGAATTTTTACTAATCCATATTTGACCTTAATGATAAAAAAATGTATAAAACATTTTTCACTAGTCAGAAGTGTTGTCCATTTCATTACATTATACAGATGATGATGATGATGATGATGACGACGAAACTGGACAGACTATGGAGTGCATTAAATGGAGTCGTTTGTCTTCATTTATGGTGTGATCAGATATAAACCCATTAAAACCACTCAGCGACAGTGAACAGTGTGGTGATCAGTTTATTAGTCTATATTTGGTTTGCTTCTTGGTGCATTATAATTGACTACATAACTCAATGTACCTAATGTACTGTTAAATAGCAGTAGCTTTTTTTTTTATCTAAATGAACATCCAGTGCACAAGGTTACATAATATCTGAACAGGAAGTTGGTTAACTTGGCTCAAAACAGAGTATTAGTATTGACTTTTACACTCAGACGTTGTACATACTCGCAATACGCTGGTCAAATATTTTTTATGATCTTGAAATAGACTTGTTCTATTGTTCTGAAGTGGAATCTTTTGGGATGAATTGGCATGCTGATTACACCCAGGCCTCGTCATCTCACCCATCCCCATCAACAACAACAATAATAATAATAATAATAATAATAATAATAATAATACAATAAATAAGTAAAATAACTATCACACATACAGCACATAAATTAGTATTTTAAAAATTATTCTAATCCCAACAGGGAGGGAATTAATAAAAGACCCACTTAATTCAAGAAAAAAAACAGATTAACAAAACCAAATGTTCACACTTGTGTAAAAAAAAAAAACACCTATTTATTCATTAATTTAAATGGACAATCACAGTGAAATATTTTACACTTCAAAATGAAACCCATGCAAAAATCATGGTCATATTGCAAAAGCTGCTTTTAATATAATGATTTCGAGTTCCCTCATAGCTCTACACTCGTTTGGGTACCTTATTCGGTCTCTCCTAAAAACATTGTTTAACCATTATGGTTGCATTCGCTATTGACTCAGGTTCATAAGTAACACTTTATTGGGTTGTTCATAGTTAATAGGAAATTAATCATTATTGGGATTGTAAATGTTATATAAAAACATATTTCTTTCTTTTGCAGCTTTCAGTTTGGAGACTTGCAGGATTATGATTGCCATGCTGGATGTATCCTTTACAGAAATGTCGGAAAACATATTCCACTCTGTATTGTTGATTGATTTTTCTGCTTCACAGTCTGATTTGTGAAGTGAAAACATGTATTGAAACTTTATGGTATAACAGTATGAAACTTGTCATAATTGTACAATCACAAAACGGATTATTTTCCAATAGCAGGACATGGTGAAGAGTTTTGTACTAGTTTTAACTAGAGCTGGGCAATATGTCATATAAATTGACTCTCCGATTAAAATTTAATTAAATTTTTTTAGACATAATGAGATTTTCGTTGTAGGATACAGTGGGGAAAATGTATCTGCTATTTTTTACCTATTTTTAGTGGGTGTTTTGGGGCCGTTTAGCTCGCAGCACCGCACACATTTCAACAACGGATTTATTTGAGATGCTGGAATAAATTAGTCTTGCTGTAGTTTTACCGTTACTTAGTCCCTTTAAAAAGGGAGGTGGGGGAGATGGTAGCTGAATGGCTACCATCTTTAGACAAGGCTTTGGCTTGTTGAACGTCTCATGTTGCAAACTGGAACCATTTCCCTACAAATGATGAAACCACACCTATCTTGGAAACAAGCTCTTCGTATTCGTCATAGCGCGCTGCCATGTTGTCTTTTGTATTTCACAAGTGTATTTAGGCATGGTAGGAGGAGAACTACGGAAGCTTGAAGCGCCAAACCGAGGTGAAATTGTAAAATCAACATCGACATAAACTCGAATTAATCAATACTGGCGATTTATCTCCCAGCTTGACTATCAACCATGATGAGCAGAAAAGCTCATGGGAAATAACATCCTCAGACCGACTACATCAGGATCCACCCCTGAGGCTACAGTGCACACGAACTTGACAACATTTACAGATTGGAAAATGTTATCAACTTATCATTATTGAAGGTCTGCATCGTTCCATCATTCTGAGACACTTTTCTGTTTGTCATTGCTGTATCCAAGTCATAGCTTTTTTTTTTTTTTTTTTTTTTTTTTTTTGAGATCTCTAGCCAGTCTGAATGTCTCAAGTGGGTGAGAAAGTCAGGATACAAACAGGCAGGATGAAGACTGAGTTATATAAGTTATATGAGTTATATAATAATAAGTCCTTTAATAAAGGGCGAGCAGACAGAACAGAAGGGCTGCTGCAACATTAACCAAAATACAGTCCAGGGTCAGAGCACAGGCAAACAGGGCTAGCAGGGAAAACTAAAAACATTTTCTTTAACGGTGCTCCTACAGAGAGATTATTCAGGTAAGATGGGATTCACCGAGTTTAAAGAACTGTTTACGGCACTGAACGGGTGGAAGCAGAACTTTATGATGGTCGACAGAGACAACAGTGGCAGTGTGGAGCCTCATGAGTTGTCTCAGAGCATTAGTAACATGGGTAAGTTGACTAATCTTGCTAATATCAGCTTTTCCCTAGTTTTCCTTTGTTCAGTGTCCGAGCTTTTCCACAAAGAGCTTGTGCGGGTGCAGGCTTTCCTACCAAGCCACACCAGATTACATTTTATTTTCAGTGGATTATCATGTGTGGCCATTGGAGAGGGTGTAGCTCAGTGGTTTAAGGCGCTGGGCTAGTGATCGGAGGTTCAATGGCCCGGTATCGACAAGCAGCGACTCTTGGGTCTTTGAGCATGGCCCTTAACCCTCTGTGGTCCAGGGGGTACAGTATCATGTCTGAATTCTGATCCCAATTTAGAATCAGACTGGGATTTGCGAGGAAAAGATTTCACTGTGCTGTGATGTGTATATGTGACAAATAAAGACCCCTCTATTCTATTTGGTTGGAATGAATACCCGGCCCTTTGTGGAAAAATGGACACCTCCATTAAAGCAATGGTGACCAACAAGTAGTACAGTTTCTTTCAGCTGGTGTTGTTTCTGCCATGACTTTTCATGAGTAAGAAGCAGACAACACACTTTGTCTGCTTTCATGTAAGCTGTGTTTTATCAAACACTTCCGGTCTCCATCAGTCATGTGACCTCCCTGTTAGCATTGGCACGAGATACGAGGCAGGGCGCAAGTTTAGAAATTTGGCATAAGCTTTTCTTTTCGATGGCTATCGCGATCGAAGCCAATGGCAGATGTCAAATCACCAAATTATATGCATGTGAATACGATCCGAGGGTAATTGAAATACACAGGCAAGAGTCAGATGTTAGAGAGTCAGACTAATAATGATACATGGCTTCAAATGAACAGTGTACCTACAAATCAGTGGGAAGGCGTACACCTTTCAGGAAATGGAGTTAAAATGCTTGTAATCGGTCCAGGTTGCAACACTAGCACTTAAGTTGTATTTGTGTGTTGTGGTTTTTTACAGGGTACAGAGTGAGCCCACAAGCTTTGGGGTGCATCATCAAGCGATTTAGTCGGGGAGGCAGGATCTATTTCGATGACTATGTCGCCTGCTGCGTGAAACTCAGGGCTCTAACAGGTGAGTGGAGAGGATGAACTGTAGGTTAACTGAAAAATCCAGTGACTCACAGCACTGTTTTGTATGCACACTTGCCAATTTTACACATCCACTCGTATATCTTGCTTGAAAGAAATGTCGTACATTGTGCAATCCTAATTTTCATAATATGAAGTTCTACTATACTATAAATATAATCTCTAGTAATTTATGAACGAGAATGTTGAAACTGGAGTTTTCGTTAGTTTTCTGCATTTTGTTGGTTATTAGGCAATTATGTGCAATCTCTCGCCTACCATAGTGCCTTTTCTTCTTCAGTGTTGGTGATGAAATCAGCATCCACTGTTTTCACAAGCAGTTTAAAAGCTCAGATTTCAAGAGTTAAATGGTAAATTGTGTAAGATTAGGTAAACATTTACCGGCACATTTTATTTTTTTACTTCACAAAGCTCCACCCCAGGATCCAAATTATCATAATGTGTAGGCCATGGCTTAAAGCTTTATACCATGATTTACCTATCTCCAGGTCAGAACTTTATATATAAAAAAATGCACATTGAAGGTACTGTATATTTCTAATAGTCAGTTATGCAGCAGCATTGAGAGACGATTCATTATTCTCTAGTGCTACTATTCTTCCTCGTGAGGAAGTCCTGCTGTGATCATAATTACCAACTCATTGTCATTGCAGGGCTTTTATACAGAACATCCCATCAGCCTTTTCATATTGCTTAGAAATGTTTGTCTTTTCTTATGGATCAAAATCTCTATCTGAATTTTTTTCATTTTCTATCAATGTGACTGTTGTATATGCTGATTGTAAATAATCATGAAACCAGTTCTATTGACTAACATTCTCTTTCTGATTACAAGCAACATATGCACCACAAAATGTATCACCAATAACCAAAAATAGACTCATGAGCTGTTTTATGCCTGCAATTTTTTTTATATACATTTCTTTTGTTTTGTCTATAGAGAATTTCAGAATGAGAGACGTTATGCAACAAGGATCTGTGAACTTTCAATATGATGATGTAAGTAGCCTGCATCAGTGCTGCAATGCAATACTATCAATATGAATACTTTTCTGACTCTGCAAAAAAATATAGGAAAAGTGTTTACTCGGAATGAACCCAAAGGCCGTTTATAAACTGCCTGCTGTTACTTGACAGTGCAGATGAATCATCAAATCTACGGGTGTTTGTTTGTGCACACGGTTCAGAAATGCAATAATTATTACCTAATATGTTAGTGTTTCACTAGTGTCACCTTATTCTTATTGTATTGTTCTAATTGTAGACTTGAAGCCTGTATTTACACCTGCGTTTGTTTCCTCTTGCAGTTTCATCTTGTGCACAATGTCTATCTGAGGACAATTGGACAGACTTCCTGATTTTAAGGAGTAACAGAAGTATAATGTGTATATATAACCTATAATATATATGTAGCCTCTGGCTAGTATAATATACAGTACACATATATTCTCAGATGTGCCACATTTTTTTTTAACATAATAGGAGCTTTGTTCTATGATTATGTGATGTAAAAGCCATATGTTGGCAGCTTCTTTATAAAGAAACAGACCACATTTTTATTTCGTGCCAACTTAATACAGTTTTGACACCACCAGTCCCTACTTATGTAGACATTGTTAATAAATTTACATTTTAAACTGGTGTATTCATAATGAGCCCATTTATTAAGATGTATTGGAAGAGACACACTTGTCTCAATTGGTATATGGGAACAGATTTGCATTCTAAAGATGATTCTAAAGATAGCATGCTTAGTTTAGCTATGATTACCTTACCCGAAGTTTTTCTACGTATACCGACTTCCCATTTTATGAGTTGCACAAAAAAATACAGTATATAGACCCTTTACTGACTTATTCCATCTGTTGCTCAATTTTTCATCATTAAATCATGCAAAATTGTGTTATAGTAGAGCATTTCATAAATAAAAATAGGCAAAACAAATATGCACAATACACAGTATAGATGTATATTCTGCAGATGTTTAGACTGATGTCAGACTCTAAAACTAGTACAAGTAATGAAACAAGCAAAAATGACATGTACACTTGATGCTGCTGCATCACTACACAAAACTGTTTTATTATTCACCACAAAATACAAAAGTTATATATATATATATATTTTTTTTTATCTTAGATACATGTACATATTTTTTAGACTTTTTTTAATGCTGGAATTCACGAAGAAAAGAACAATAACAATCAAGAAGTGTGCAAGAGGTATAGAGAAAACAGAGAAACATTCAGTCACATTCAATAGGAACCAATTTCCATCATATCCCATTAACCTATCGAACAGAGTTTGTTCAGACTAGATCTCGGCCTGAGGTCCCCAAACCACTCACCCCACTCATCGACTAATGCAAAGGGAGACAAGAGAATCCTGGGAAAAACACTCTCAGCACTGTTGAGGTGAAATCAGGTCAACGCCATTACTATGGATACAAGAGGTGGAAACACTGGCAGAGCAAACATAAGGAACGGCAGATTTCTCAACCCGTTCCAATTTTAATACCGTGACGAACGATAAGGCGTGATCCTGAAGGGTTAGTTTTCCTGAAATAAGCTGTTTCTTGTATGTTCAAAGAACTGACGATGAGAACGCAAAGTGACGATCTACTTCAGGAAAGCAATCGGACTGAATGTGCATACGTGCATACATGCCGGAATGCTACCGACGGAAATTCAGACACATGAGGACCAGTTAGCAGTTACTCATGCATGAGTGTATTCTATATGGATTGTGTGTGTGTGTGTGTGTGTGTGTGTGTGTGTGTGTGTGTGTGTGTGTGTGTGTGTGTGTGTGTGTTTCTGGCATATGCTTGGGTCTCACTGGGGAAGTGCTTTAAGAATGGCATTGACTTCTTCAGCCACAGCAGTTAGAGCAAACTCAAACTGGTCCTGAGGAGAGAAAAAAAAAAAAGCACTGCTCAGCATCTACACAAAAATATGAATCAAACCTATTAAAGCCACAATGACATTATTCTACTATTTCCTTTCAGTAACGGTTAACTAACGTGCTACTTGTACTATCTATGTTAGTACTGCATTATAAAGTATAAAAGCGATATTCTTGGTAAGAAGGTCGTCAGTATAAATCCCAGCACCACAAAGCTACCCATGCTGCAAGCCCCCTAACCCTCAACAGCTTGGGTGTATAAATATTCAAGGAGCTCTGGAAAAGGGGAGTCATGCCAAATTGCAAACATAAATGCAAATGTAAAGCGTTTTTCAATTGCACAAAATATTGTCAGTTAAAACAATATTTTGACAATATTTTGTGCATGAATATTAAAAATGATACCATAAAGTTAGTACTGGTACAGTACAATGACAAGAAATGTGTTGAATACCATTTTCAGAGTGGAATGTATTCAAAATCATTGAAACCTGTAATACAATATTAGGTATATTTGTATTATAATATACATTATTTGAGAAAGAATTGTTCACTGGAAATAAATTGCAGAATGAGCAATTTATCTCAGCAAGGTTACATTTTCTTGTTACGTTTGTCCTTCCATGACTTTGATATTGTGATGATATTTTGAGTTGTGTTACCTTTGTGCGCACCATTCCCGGTCTCTGGTCACGAATGTGCTCCAGGGTTGCAGCGATGTCGATTTCCTTCACCCCTATGCCACAAAAACAATACCAATTTCAGATAGCATAACAGACTGAAAAATGTTTTCTTCTACAAGGGAAAAAAAGCATCAGGAAGATGACAGACTTCTAAATGAGAAGGATATCAAATGACTTAACACTAGTTATATAGACCTATTAGCACAGGACTGTGGTTAAAGCTGAACAAGTACATACAATATTTTATCCCCTACTGATGTTTATGTTTTCCCCTGACAAAGATATGATCAGTCTAGGATTTTCATGGTTTATTTGATGTTTGATGTTTATTTGAACAGTGAGAGTAACAAAGAAAATCCAGAAAAATGCATTTCATTAAAGTTATAAATTGATTTGCATTTTAATGATGAATCATTCAGCAAAATGTCTGGCTCCCAGGTGTCTTTTATACAGCTTTAGAGCTGAGATTAGGAAAAGGTTCTTAAAGGAAATGCTTCTAATCTCGGCTTGTTACCTGTATAAGTAACACCTGTCCACAGAAGCAATCAATCTGATTCTAAACTGGCCAACAACAAAGAGGTGCAAGAGGATGTCAGAGACAAGACTGTAGCCCTACAGACGGCTGGAAATGGCTACAGGACCGTCGCCAAGCAACTTGGTGAGATATTGACCGTTGGTGCGATTATTCGCAAATTGAAGCAACAGAAAATAACTGTCAATCTTTCTTCAGTCTTGGGCTCCATGCAAGATCTCCCCTCATAGAGTTTCAGTGATCATGAGAACCATTTACAATGATCTCTGGGATCATATACACCAATAAAACAATTGGTAACACACTACACCAGGAAGGACTAAAATCCTGTGGCACATGTAAGGTTCCCCTGCAGACCATTATCCCATAGAAAATCTGTGGATGGAGCTGAGGATGACAAATGCCAAAAGATGCCAAATGTCATCCTCAAAATCTTAATGTCTAAGAGAGGATTTGATAAGTTGAGATTGGTGCAAACCTGGTGGCCAACTACAAGAAACATCTGACAATTTGAATGGTTTTGCCACCAAAATACTAAGTCATGTTTTCCAAAGGGATCAAATGCAAATTAACTTTTAATACAGTATTTTTCTGTAGTTATTAAAATAAACCTCCAATTACATTTATAAACTGATCATTTCTTTGTTGGTGGATAAATGTACAAAATCAGTAGGGGATCAAATACATTTTCCATCACTGTAATAGATGAAATCACATGTATAAATAAAATGGAAGTAACATAAGAATCCACCTTTTGCCATGCGGTTCAGAACCATGTCAATCAGGATGTATGTTCCAGTCCGGCCTGTACCATCACTACAGGAAAAAGGAGGAGTTTAGTCATAATGGATTTCCAAAATAAACCAAATTGTTCTATGTATATACTGTATAATGTATAATAGTCAACTATTTAATTTTGATTAATTCACCTGTTCTGTCATGCTTTTATTTTATGATAGCAACATGCGTATTTATGTTAAGTTTTATTTGAGGACATTTTTACTAAAATTATAAACTTTGTGAAAGTTTATTTGTTTGAAATTATCTTTTCTATTTATCAGGGCCACATCACAATCACTTGAATGAAGAATAATTGTTTTATAGCGTGTCACATCATGTGTATATCTATGTTCACAGTGTCTTTTAATACGTACTCTAACCTCAAACTAACTTCACGTTTCAAACATGCATAATGGATAAAGATGACTGTGAATGCCAAAAGATGGTGGAAGTTTCTTTTTACTTAAAGGTGGACAATGTGGAATTGAGCACCTTTTGGATTATTCAACCTGTGTATAATCAAGTTGATAATGAGTTTACAAATTGTTGTTGTACCACTTACACTAGTTACCAAATATTAATAGCTAGGATATCACCCTAATGACATATAACTTTTGGTCAGACAAAACTGATCAGTTTCTACATTTGCACCTTATGCACTAACAGCTGTCTGAGTAAAACATGCAACAATAAGTTTGTAGCAGGTGTTGTCAAATGGAAGAATTTGCTTTAAAGCAGTATACCTGCAGTGGACAATAATTGGGCAGGAGCGTCCTCGGTAGCATTTATTTACCTTCCTGTGGGAAAAAGGCAGAGGGACACAAAATATAGGAGAAAAATGGCCAACAATTAAGGAGCCATACAGCATGTGGTGTGTTACACTGAATGTTAATTTAATAAAGATCCAAAAGATAAACAAGACCCCATATATGTATATCAGTATATACAACATATATGTATGTGTATGTATTTTTTTTATATACTGTATATATAATACGTCCCAAGCCCAAGGTTAGGAATGGCATCCATTGAAAAAAAAAAAAAAAAAAAAAAGCGCCAAAATTAATATGCAGATCATCTGCTCGGGCGCCCCCTATCGGGAGAAGCCGAAAGATAAAAAAAAACTTCTTTTATAGTATGGTTTAATTCATTGCATTAATATAAACTGAATACGAGCTTCAGATAAAAAAAAAAAGGAACTGTAAATTATATAACATCAATGCAAAGTGTATGATTTGAAGTTGATTAGTCTTCTGATGCAGACGTCTACACACACAAGCATGAATAGGGTAGGAATGATAGCATAGTTTTCTAAACGTATGGGATTTCCACTCATATTTCCATTTAAATCATATTCATAAATGGATCTAACTCTTGGTAAAGCTGTAACACTCTGTATCTGAGCCTCTGCATTGAAATTTTGTCAGTACCTTACATAACAGTAATTACTGTCAAAAAATAAATTACTAAAATTTGTCTTCCTTTAACATAATTTTGAAATACTTGAAATTTTTACTAGAAGTATTTTATAGAAAATGTACAAAAGAAATGTGCATTCAGTGCTGTGATTCGAAACTGATTCAACTACTAATGTGTTTGCAAGATGAGGTGCTGGGACAGAAATATACACAAATTGACAGAAACAAAGTTCAGAAGAAGAAAGAGAGAAAAGTGTGTGATATAGAATGATGGGACAGAGGAGAAGGAGGCTTTGAGGCGATGGAGCGTACCATCAGCGTTGCTCTTGCTGCAGCCACACCTGTCCGTGCTCATTTTTGTGACTATGCAACTGGAGTCAGATTACTAGCTGCAAACCACAAAAATGACACAGACAGCTGTGCAATACCACGGGCCCCGCTGCGCTCCATCGCACATGGAGAGTAAAAGAGTAAAAGAGAGAGAGATAGGAGGGCAACTATGCCACAATAAGGGAAAGTAAGAGACGAGTAGTAGAAGAAACAACAAATAAGGACATAGAAAAAATGATGCATAGATGACGCAAAAAAAAACCTGGGCTAACAAGGGAGATGGCTGTTAATTGGACATAAATGTATATGCAGTACCTGCGGAAGTCCAACAGAGGGCGCGTGGAGGTTGGTATACCCTGTGCAGGCCAGCTCAGAAAGTGGAACTGCGTGAGAGTGCGTGTCTCCTGCGTCTGCACATTTTTCAGGTAGAAGCTCCGGACCAGGAAATCATTACACCAGATGTGCTCCGACACCAGGTTTACCTATACATGGTGTGATGTTTGCAGTTAGCCTACAGTTTTATTTAAAAAAAGGAAAAAAAAACAAGCTCGTAAAGCAAGTAAAGACACAAAAATACCTCATAGATGTGGTAGAGAGATGAACCCTCATCAGGCCAATAGCGATCACACTGCTTCTCTCCATCCTCAACAAGAGCGGTCATCATCACAATCACAGTACATCCATTCTCCCAAACCATCTACAGTAAAAATAACACATATGCACACAAACGCACATCACTCAACTTTCAAGACTGAATAAACACTTAACATGCATCAAGGCCATAGGTTCCACCTAAACATTCATGAATTTACCTTCATATTGGGGGGGGGGGGTACCTTTGCAGCACTGAGCCTTGATCCCTTAACCTTCAAATCACTAATACAGAGCTTTAATGACTTTTACTAATTCTCATGACTATTTTTGCTACAATTGTAGCGATACAAAATGTAAAAATGTGACCCAAAATACAAAAACAGAAAAATACATTTCAGGATAGTGTTATTATTTGCATTTCATAAACCTTAGCATGGGTGCTATCAATCTGCAAAATTAGAATTAAAGACTGGGGTTTGATTTTTTTTCTTGATTATCCTCCTTGATTGTTTAACGTGCTCACAAAGCAAAAATATTATAATCAAAGGCATTGTTTGATACTTTTAATAGGAATAATCTTACCTGAAAAATATAAGCAAAACAGAGCATAATTATATACCAAATGCAGGATGCTGTCTACATTTTGTTCACTCTCAGTCTATTTTCTCTTGCTTGCTAATTCAGATGAGTATGTGTTATTTGGGAGCTTTGTGTTTGTTGTGTTCTATTTTAGGTGCTGAAAAACGCTGAAGAACGCACATCATTCGAAACTCGCATGCCTCCGTCTCCCTGTTAAGTAACCCTCTCTTCCCTTTATACTACACAACACATTATGTATTCATGTATTCACTGCCACAACAAACTGCATGATGCTGCTTGGTAGCAATCAGTTTGTGCACCATTTCAGCGACTTCTCATCATTTCTTGGCCGATACTTTGTGTGCGATAAAGAAAAAAATAATCGCCTAAATAAAGCCTATTCATACTGATGAGCAGAGGAAGTAATGCCTAAAGGAGTATTGACTCTGCAATGACACCAATATCAAGCATATAAATCTTTCACTAAGATAATGACTTTCAATGTGAGCAGTGTCAGTTAGAACTCATTTATGAATTCCCAAAACAGACTGATCGGAAAGTGTGGGTTAAAATGTATCCGGGGGTACTGATTAAAGGAAATCAAATGAAAATTTTTGAAGGAATTTATCAGTTTCATACTACTCATTAGAATTGCTTAGACAGACACACGTGTGTGTGTGTGTGTGTGTGTGTGTGTGGTAAATATGCCACATGAACATATGCATTTGTTAATATGATTTTTATATTACTGAATTTATGGTAAAATTTATCGAACGGGATCTCCAGGGTCAGCATTCCATAACATTCAGTAAATGTTTCTAAATATTTATAATCTTCAGTAAAAAAGTAGTTTTTTAAACATGTTAGGAGAGGGATTTACCAATAGGGAACCCTGTCTTATACAATGGTTTCTATCTAGGGAGGGTGAAGGCTTATAGATGCTTTCACAGAGACATCTTTTTAAACACAATGTGTCACAAAGAAGCATAACGGACAAGAAGGAAAATGCTGTCTGCCCTCTTACGCATACATGAACACTGGGATGTCCACAATAAGCTTATATTGTTATAAGTGACAAGGGGGTGAACGTATTCCCTCCCTACCTTAATTTTTTCACCTCCTCAAATGCTACAATTAAATCCCTGAGAAAGAAAATTGCAAATACATTGGACTTTCATTGCAGTGATATACACACTGTGAATCCTCTGCCGTCCCGGAAAACATACAAATACTGACCTGCCAAAAGTCAGAGATGGTATGCGAAAGTGGTCCTTGGGTGGCGATGTAGGCTGGCATTCTGGGGTCATGCTCAATCTAAAAGGTCAAAAATAGACAAAAGGTCATGGATCAGCACCTTTAGCTCCTTCGGATCATAGACTGTGCCTATGGCCATGGCAACCAGCTATTTATGTGATCAGTGCAGAGGAAAGTTTAAGAGATGGTCCACAACAGAACAGCAGGGATACCGCAACACCTCTGCCCATTGATACATCAATACACAATTGCCATGGTAACAGCAAGACGGGGATTCCGTAACCCAAGACATTCTGCCATGGAGTAAATGGCTGAGGGGGGGGGGCGGTTGTCAAGTGGGAACGTTATGGTTAGAGATGGCTAAGGATGAGCAAGATGCAAAAGAAAGGTGTTAGATAAATGACAGTCCTTTTACAGGCAGATCTTTTTTTTTCGAGCCAGAAGCATATGCACACAGTGCACAGTGGGGCTGCGTTTAATGACTGGAACAGAGGGGGAAAAAAAACGCTCCTTCCTAGTATAAAAGACATGTGTATGGTCATAAGCAGCTGCATCAACTTACAATGGTGCTGGCGTTGATGTAGTCAGCTCTTGAGGGGTTAACGTCAGCCTTTAGTTTCACCCGGGAGTGATCATCTGCACAGTACAGAATTACACACAATTAACACCTGCACAACAAAGTGGGTTATGGTATAGATATGAAAGCACAGAAAATGCTGTCTATTGGGTTTCATTCACGTGTTAAATAGTCAGGGGAAAATGTGTTCCTCTACAGAGATCGGAAATCATTATCACGAGGGCTCACATGGCACAGCATCAGGGCAGCGGTTCTTTTTAATGTTCGATTCACTCTGAGCGACAGACACCGTGCTGGGTTCTGCTTGGTAGGAGCACAATGCCTCCCACTCCTTCAGCAGGCGATCCTTGTTCTTCACATGGTCTTCCATATATGCCTATTGAGAAAGAGAGAGAGAGAGAGAGAGAGAGAGAGAGAGAAAGAGAGAGACTATGTGTGTCTAATGCATTTAGAAAATGGCTGAAAGTGTGAAACACATGGGGATCCTGTCTTTGTGTGTACCAGTATCATGTGTCCAGTGGAGATGTCCATGTTTGACTGTGCTGGCTCCTCACACCAGGAGGGAGTGCTGCTGTGTGAGCTGGGGCTGGCCTGAGGAGCATCACTGAACTGAGACGATACGCTACTGACTCTTGAAGTATCTGTTCCAGCTCCTCCTACTGCTCCCCCTGTCCCGCTCCCTCCGGTTGTGACCCCACTCTCTTGTTTTCCTGAGGAGGATTTAGCAGCCATGTGCTGCCTACATAGATCCTAAAAATATGACAAAATAAATTAACATATCAGCTTTATAAGTTTATGTTCATATTCCTTAAGAAATGTGAATGATACAAAAAGGGAGGTCCGTTTGGGGAGGATCACATTTTTTTATTATGCACGTACCTGGTATGCATAGTGTGTGCCACTGCCTGCTTCTGGACCCAATCCTAACTTCCTGGAGGCCAGCTGTTGAGCATGGCTACGCAAGCATGCAATAGTTAGTGAGCCCACTAAGAGCCCACCCACACAAGCCACGCCCACAAACATAAGGAACACCCACTGCCTGCTGTTCCGCACACGAGTTGCCACTGGCAGCCCATCATTTTTCTGAAAAAAAATAAATAAATAAAATGATAAATAAAGCAGCAAAACTCATCCAACTCTATTTGCTGTATTTAAAATATTTCAGCATTATTGTAACCATAATATCTTTTCATGCATGGCGCATGAATGGTGCATGCTCCACATAAACTGAATAAAAATGTGAAATTGTTGTCTTCTATTAAGAATTTTTGCAAATGTAGTATTAAATGTAAAATAAATGTAAGATCTAACATTAGAAATTGTCTAATTGATCTAATTGATTGACTCATCTAATTGATGAGAAAATAGTTTACTGATTGCTGTAGGGGACAATTTCATATATTTTTATTTACAAAGCAATTAACTTTGTTAACTTCGCAACACACCCCTCTGTAGCTGATTATTTTATACACAACAGCATGCTCCTGTCATGTTATACTTCTTACCAAAGTTTCTGTCATTTATTATCAAATTTTATATTGATGAAACTTTAATTGAATATGAAATCTGTTTTACTTTATTTCTCTGTATTTAGAATTGTCTCAGAATTACATCATTTAATCACTACAGAATCAGTAGACAGACATTTTGCTGGAAAAACTACAGTCTTCATTGAAGATTTGTGTATGAAATGTTATCTAGGAATGAATCTAAAAAAAAAAAAAAGCTGTCAGTAATGTAATGATTTCTCACACTTGTGTGCACCTTAGAGGCGTATTGTTTTTGAACGAAAATAACTAATTTAGTGAAACCAATCCCTCGCACATTACAGCTTTTAGTAATAGACAAGTATTCCTACACTTCTTTTCAGTGGTCGAATGAGTTAAATCCTCGTTGTATCAAGAGACCACCCAGGCAACTCTATTCTGCTGGTCCTTTTTCAAAAGAAACGGAATTAGAGGAGTGGGAAAGCGGGAACAGGAACACAAACACAGGACAAACTGAGCATCTCAAAAGGAGGTTGCACCTCCCACCCTGTTGTCTGGGTTACCAAGAGCCTCGGTGGGGGCAGCAGTTACCATGGTAACATCGGAATGCCTGATGTAAACCCTTTAGCCATCAAAAGTGACAAAAAACGAGTGAGAAATGTGACAAATGAAAAGAGACAAGAGGGAGAAATAGGAAAGAGGTGACAGGTCTATTCTGTAGTTCAGCTACAGTTCCACAGACTGATCGGCAGCTAATCATTCCTAGATCTAAGACACCCCCTGTAACCTTAGTTCGAGATTTGCTCTCATTTTCTATTTTCGCCTCTCTCTACTGGTATGAGGCAGACCACACAGGAGTGTGGGGCATTACATCACCGCGCTTGTGGCAACTGCGCTGACCTTGTCGCCACGGCAACCGCCTCACTTGACATCACTGTCTGTTAAGATGTTGCAGCGAAGTGAGGTGAGCGCACAGAACTACAGGATTCCCTCACCTTCCTCTGTGAATTTTTATTTCCTTTTTTAAATTGCTGATTCATTTTTATATCTATTTATATTTGTATATTTTTTATTAGTAAAAGCAATTGAATAAAATGAAAGTAAACCATATACAAATCAATTTGTATCAATATTAGGCAGTAAAGTTAAAATTACATAGCCAATATATATATTTACTTGCATCTTTGTGATTCAAAATGGAATACTCACACATATATGTATTGCACGTTTTGAGGAACAAGTGTGAATAAAACCCTAAATACTAACATATACATTTTTAAAAAATGAGTATTACATTACACACACAAAAACCTTCGAAGCTTCTTATATATACACACAAACAACAAAAGCACACACACACCACACACATATATATATATATATATATATATATATATATATATATATATATATATATATATATATACATACATACATACATACATACACACACACACACATACATACATACATACATACATACAACATATATAAAAACGGAGTATTAGTAAAACAAAGTAACACACAAAAAAACAAAAAAAAAAAAGTATTAGGATAAGCGGGATTTTTGAATATGGTACATGTATCATTACTAAACACAAATATTAAAGCGTTAGAGAAGTTTTCAACTCACCTGAGGTACACTACTCTCTCTCTCTCTCTCTCTCTCTCTCTCTCTCTCTCTCTCTCTCTCTCTCTCGAACCCGAACCGGCGACCTAAACTCAGTGCTTTCGAGCGATATATATTTATTTTTATTCTATTCTTTTTTTGTATTCGCCGGCTCTTTGTCGCTGAAACGATGTAAACGGAGAGTTTGGGTAGGACGCAGTGGGTACCGGGGGACGGGAAAGAAAGCAACCGAACGGAACAGCGCGCCGGAACAGACGAGCTCGCGGGACGCCTCAGCTCGGCCGCGCGCGAACGAAATCCCGCGCGCTCCTATCAGTTTGACACTTATGAAGTCGTCGTCATGGCAACAGAGCGAATGGTGACGAGGCGGGATAAAGTAGGAGGAGGAGGAGGAGGAAGAGGAGGAGGTGGAGGAGGAGGGAGCTGTAATGGCTCTTCAGAGAAGCACTGTCAGGATTTGAATGACAAGAAATGAGAGAGAGAGAGAGAGAGAGAGAGAGAGAGAGAGAGAGAGAGTGAGAGAGTGTGGGATAGAGAGAAATGGAGATGGAGAGTGAAAGATCACGAGTGAGAGAGATAGATGAAGAAAGAGAAAGAGACAGGGAGACAGGGAGACAGGAAAGAGAGACAGAGAGAGCGATAAAGCGAGACAGAGATGGGAGGAGAGAGAGAGAGAGATAAGAACAAATGAAGTGAGACACTAATTGGAAGCATTTGCACAAACAGTAGGCTTATATACTTATATATTTACATGTTATCAATTGAGTTTAAATACACAATAGGGTTATCAATGGATATCGGAAATGTTTTGACTTTGCTTTTGGTTTGCTCGAAAGCTCTGCTCCATATCGTACCAGAAATCTCATGAAGCGCGAGCTGTGCCTGTGTTCTGGCAGCCAGATTTGGATGAGCTCAACACCATCATTCCAGAGTGTTGTGTGAGCCAGACAAAGTGATAAGCGAGGGTTAGAATTAGTCTGTTAGACGTTTCCTTTCATGTCTCTTGTGAAGACACCCAAAATGTGTTCCAATAAGATGTTAGCATCTATGCCAAAATCGTCCCTAGATGCACGCTATGTAATCTTACCTCTCCCACACCAGCCTGGAGCACATTCAATCCAGTTTCCGATTCTAGAAAGTTCTTCTCAGCCACTGCTCAAAATAACAGTAAAGAGAAGAGTTCAAGCAGAGCTATGGTTATGAAATGATACTGAATGATCTAGAAATGCAATACGGACATTTGTGTCTAGTGATAGTGAGCAGTGACAGTGTCTAATGTTCATATGGATCTATGTTCTCCTACACTCACCAGCCTTGTCCGCTACATCAGCATTTGACAGGTTCTGGCTGTTCGGGCGAACCTGGAACGTGAGAGCCGGACCTACCACACTGCAAACAGAAGTGAACTGTCATACAAGTAAAATAAATATGATCTATGGGAACCCAGGGGACACGGACGTGGAGGTTAGCAGCAGAGCTGAGGATTAATGAGTCAGGGTGCCTCTGTGATGAGCTTGAATCATGCCATTTAATTCCTTGCCACCACATTGTTTTTCACCACATGGAGGACCCCAGGATAGGCCTCCACCTCACCACAGTTTGGACTTGCGATACAAAAGGTTTAGAGCACGATTGTTCGGGTGATTGTGCAGACTCATAAACAGGAGTTTCAAATATAAATTAGCCTCAATTTATTTATGCAAATACATTCAAATGCATTCTCAACTTGGGGATCTTCAGGCCAAAATGGTTTATTTAGTAAAAGTGTTTTGTTACTAAAAGTGGATTTGATACAACGTAAAAAATCATGTGCATTAATAAGTTGTTCTTTTTAAGTTTCTTAACTTCTTAAGCTCTCCATTACAAAAAAATCAACAAAAACATTACATACATGTGTGCAAATACACATATATACACACATATGTATGTAGAGTTTTGAGTGTCTTGTATGTGTCTATTTATATGAATGTAGTTTTTAATGTTGACAGTCAAAATCAATCCTGGATATTAATTATAAATATAAATAACTGTATTGATTGAAATTTAACTAGTGGAACAGAGCCAATGAAAACAACACGGAGGTCAAGACAATTTTATGTCCTTTGAATTTCCCTGACACAGTAACCGACATTACCTGATGTTGATAAAAGAGCCAATGGTGAGATGGATCCTCTTAGTCAGGGCCACCAAAAGACGAACGCCATCAAACAGAGAGAGGGGACTGCAGAGACACACATTGACATGCCACACACAAACACAGGCATCACAAAATATTAAAAAGAACCCCACAAACACTAACAATCCCATCCAGTGTGAAGTGTTGTGATGCCATTAAGATGAATGGGATGAATGATGAGGAAATGGGTAGTGAGTTACTCAAACACTGATCAACACATATGGCAATGGTTGTACCTCTTGTTTGTAACAATATAGCCATATTCTTCTTTGTATTTGGTTTGATTGTTTGCTGCTGATGTATTGGGAACTCCTTTCCACTCCTTTTCCTCTACTTTCCACCCCTTTTCCTGTTTCAGCAAAGCTGCAGGAGCCTCTACACTGGCCTCCTCTTTAATATCATTCATTTCATCAGTGATGGGACCCTTCACAGCAGAAAAGGAAGATGAGGAAATGGCTGGCACTGGAGCTTTTTGCACCATGTGCATCATTTCTCCCTCAGTGATCTTCATCTATGAAAAGGCAACACAATCCAAACCAATTTGTTTTTTTTTGTCTGTGAGTGAAACACTGTCTCGTTCTTTATTTCATGAAATCACTCGCTACCTTCTGTGGTGCCGAAAAATCTGCCTTATGATCTGTGGAAAACGTAAGAGTGAACAGTTATTTCTATGCTGACAAATCACTAAACCTCAATATCTTTTTTTATTTTTCATTAAGTGAACAAATTTGCAGCAATTGTGAATCACCCTGGTTGTGTGGGAGTGGAGGTTCGTTCTGCAGCAGATCCAGGACAGTGAAGAAACGTTCCATCTCTTCAGGGTTCAAATGAGTCGGATCAAAGCCATGCTGCAGTAGCAGCGCATTTAGAGTCTGTTCAGTGGGGTCTGCATAAAACCAGACAAAACACAGAAGACATTAGACGATATGAAAATGAAATAGATTTTAATATGCGGAATGATTTTTCACATTCGGTCCCAGTTAAGATCGGTATGCCTGGGCCACATGTGTTATATTAAATACAATCATAAGATTTCCTATGTGCATTTTTAAACATTAAAATCCATATTCAGTCCACATTATAATAACCTGCACTCTTCTAGAATGATGTTCCACTAGACTGTGGGGCTTTTTAAAGCTCTGTAAAGTTAGGCACTAATGAAGAGACCTTAAGGCCCCGGGGTGCAATCAGTGTTCCAATTCCAAAGCACTCCATCCCATGTATAACATTTCTTCACTGAGATCACTTTTAGGACAGAGGTATTGGTCTGGAACATGACTGAGTCTTGTAGTTCAAGTAACAGAAAACAATGAATGCAATTGCACGTACAAGTACCCTATACAATTGTGCGCCTCCAACATTGTGGTCTTAAGAAGATCCACATATGGCTGGAAATTTCAGGTGTCCCAATCCTTTTTTTCTGTACAGTGTATTTTAGTACCAAGATTATTTAAAGTGTGTAAATGAAAATCCTAACCCCTATTTCAAATCACATCAAACCTGATTGAGAATCATAAATATTTAACATGTTTAATATTTATGACTTCGGTAATGGAGTCGATTGCCGGCTGTCTTCTGGGGAAACACAATCTTAATAACCTAGAAGAGCTGACCTAAACATTTGTCACGTTTGTTCATCAAAAATTCAGCAACAGCTCAGGTTCTTTACTACAGAGTTGAGTCTTCTGCCGGCTCCTGTGGTCATTTTAGAACATTACATCAGTGAAGATCGGTGAAGCAGGCCAGCATACACACCAAGAAGTTTCATTAATTGGCTGGCCCAGCTCAGGAGCATATATTTCATTCATTTTAAGCCACCAGCAACCAGACTTTAAAGGAATGAACGATGAATTCCTTCATTTTCAAACATGCCTGACTCCTGGAGAAAGTCCATTTAAATTGCAAACAATTAATTATTCAGCACATTAAACCCCAAGTTCACTTGTAAATGTGATTATCAAAACCAGACATATAATAATGGACTGTACAAAATGTTATGTAAATAATGCGTCTTTTGGATCAGCTGTGGCAACACCGCAATCTTTGTAAACCTTACCTAGGTTACCTAGAACCTTAACCGTCTTCCCAGCCTGAACTTACCTTCATTACCAGGCCTATTATCCTTGGACTTCTTCTTCTGTTCCTTGGCTACTAGCTCCCATGTCCTGGGAAACATAATCCTTACTGTAATCAAGTGGGAAATCCAACCCTTGGAATAAAGGTGAAGTGGAGAGGAGTGTCGCCACCCGGTGGCGAGTTGTGGGTTGTGCAGGAGAAGAGAGTAGCAGAGACATCAAATCCTGCAGCAGCTGGGTGTCCTTATCAAATGCATTAGGGCCGGGGCCTTGTCACTCTGGAGGAAGATGATGGGTACATGTTTCCATCTACCAGGTTTAAAGAGCGCTCCTCTTCATCTTGGTAGCCGTACTGCATGGTAAGAAAACAATCCACAATGAGAAAAAAGGTGATTTCAACCTTTGTAAGTGTGTATGTGAATTGTCTATTAATTTCTGTCCAAACCTTTTGGTAGGTATAAGGTTCCAAACTCTGCATGTGAAGGGAGGACTGAGGAGGCTCAACAATCATGTAGTCCATGTAGCGCTGGAGTTTGGGGTTTAGCTGGTCCGTTGGGCCTCTGCGAGATCTACACAGAATGAAAATTCAGAATGGAGGAAATTAGGTAGGCGCTCAAATCAAAGATTAATGTGTGAGGGAGGTGGTGGCTTAGTGGTAAGGTGCAGGTTCAAACCCCACCACCAACAATCTACCACTAGTGGGCCCTTGAGGAAGGCCCTTAACCCTCAATTGCTCAGTTGTAAGTCGCTCTGGATTAAGAGTGTCTGCCAAATGTTGTAAATGTAAATTCACAGTACCTTGTGATCAATTTCAGTCTCCACCGTATCTAACAGAGAGAGAGCGCTCTGTTACAGATACTGTTTAAAATTCTTAAACATACTGGTGTTTCAACATACAAGGTGTTTCTAGCCAAACACAGCAGGAACCAGCACATGTAGAGCTAAATAAAATAGTTTATTATGCTCCTGATTGATGAAAAAAAAAAACAGAGGACACAGCGGACATGTACAATAACATTCTCTGTTTCTCTGCCTTTCCAAATTTCCAAAACCAAAATGGTGCACCATGGTAGCATTGCCTAGAATATATATCACTCCAAAAATACATAACAGAACAAATAGGAGACCTAGAGCAAATAATATTGTTACTGCAGATATATTTTGCAAATATTATGGTCACTTCCTGGATCTGACAACAATTGCTAGAATTCTGCACATGGCTTATTTATGGGGACAGATGGCTACGTGAAAGCCCATTCTCCACAAAAAAACAAAACAAAACATCCACACCCACCTAAAATCCCCTATACCGTGTTGTAAAATGTCTTATAGGAAAGGTATACTAATAATTCATTATAATTAAAAATATATGTTTGGCAAAAAAAAACACCTCACCACACAACAATATAACCAAAGTTAAATATGGTGGGGGCAGTATAGTGCTTTGGGGCTGTTTTGGTAGTCTTTAATTAATTGTTTGAAAGCTAAAGAAGAACACCTTTCATGCATAACAGCGATCCAAAGCAGATACATATATCCATAATTAAACCAAGGGAATCATGAGCATTAACACTTTGGAATGCCCCAACCAGAGCAAAGACCAATTATTTGAAACCGCAGGTGTCCTTGACAGCCCTTGTAATATGATGGCTCTAGACAGCTTTGAAGAGTAAGAGAATATTGCTACAAGATTTTTAGGGGTTTTTTAGAAAATCCAAAAGTGCTTAGGTAACGAGACTGCGCTCAAAAATGTCTTTGTTTTTCCAGAGATTTACATTTCAAATAAAAGATCAATAATGTCAAAAAAAAACCTGACGGGAAAAATCTGGTTTTATTTTGGTTCTGGTTCATCAGAAAAAAACTTGCCTATTCAGAGGGGGGCGGGTGGATTTTTTAATTTACTATATGTAGGCTGTTTATTTTAGTATAAGTATCAGACAGCACCAACAAAACTACTCACATTTATACAGAACAAAAAAGTTCCATTTATCTGTAGCTGAAAGAAAATAAATCGCAAGGGATCATCTCAGTAGGAATAAATACATGTAAGTATTTAAAGGATATGCATGAAATGGGAGATTGAGTTTCGAACAGTAACACTCCTAACACCTGTTAGTACCTAATGTTTTATGGTTTCAATTATATGGATTTGTTACTTTAATACATCTACAATATGTGGACAAAAATATTGGGATATCCATTTTAGCCATGGTTTCAGCCAAATATGTTTTACATGCATTGTTATAGTAAATTTTCTCATCTCAACCTATTAAACACCTTTGGAAATAACTGGAAAAGCTGACTGCACACCAGGCTTCCTCACCCCACCCATATCACCCTGGTTTACACATATTTCTACAAACACAAATATCACAGGTCAGGTCAGATGTGCACAAACTTTTTTTCCCATAGAATGTATATTTATAGATGGTTTGGGGGTTACTGAAGCATATCAACCCCAGACGTGAGGGTGAAAGGAAGTGGAAAGCTAAGGTTTGCACAAGAAGAACGTAGATGTTTCCTGGAAGCCTAGAACCTATTGCTGATCGCTATAAGGAGGGCTTAAAATTTTATTGATATGTTTGCAAATATAATATTAAGCAATGCATTTGGCTTTACCTGTTATTCAGATAGTGATTCTCCTGTTTGCTTTTGCCGAGGCGGAAGAAGACAGGAGGGAAAGATCATGGTAAATGGATAAGGATGACACTGGATACTTCCCGAGAGATGTTACTTACGGCGTTACGCAGACATCTGAGAGGATAAGGCTGACTGGTATGAGCTGATTTTTTTTGTTTAATTAATTAGTCTATCAGGGAGGTCAATCCAGGGTAGGCTCATTCCTGGTAGGAAAATGGACTGTGATTATTCATACAAGAGTGCTCTCAGGTCTGGGTGGAGAGCTACGTTATGCTTTCCTGAATGACCGAGAGGGTTTTTAGGAGCTAGTGGAGTTTTTATTTTGCTAGATTTTTTGAGGTAATTCATTTGATTAACAACAATGTAGTATATAGATATATGTGGTAGTGTTATATATATATATATATATATATATATATATATATATATATATATATATATATATATATATAAATAAAAAGCAAAAATCAGCACTGCACACAAAAGAAACCAAAAATATCAAGGATTCTAATGTAAAGCAAGGGATTGTGAAAACAAATCATTTAGATACGACTGAGCATTTACAGATACTGTGTATAGCAGGCCACTTTTAATAATTTATTTTTCTATAGTCATCCATCTTACTTTGAGGAGGGCGTGTTCTTCACAGAAGATGAGAGCGGGATCTTTTCAACCATGCTAAGTTCCTTATTAATGATCGATTGGGTGGCTTCATCTTGCCAGGTCAGTCCTACAAAAGTGGACAAAATACCCTGAGATTACTGTTGTAACATATAATATGTCTTATTTATTAGCAGATGTAATATTGATTTTTTTACTGTGATGTTTATATATGTTCTTATTGTGGGAGAAGAGCATTAAACATACACGTTCAAATAATGTGTGTGTGACAGACCTTTTCTCATGAGCATTTGCAGTAAAGACTGCAGTCTGTCCAGTAAGCCTGCAGTCACCCTGTAGCGAAATCTCTCTTGCTGCTGTGTAAGGCACTGTCCAAACAACTCATCTGGAATTACAAAGACAGCACATAGCATATACATCCAAGTATGCATAAAATGATTAGTGTAGTGTATCTTATCTAGAACCGGACATCAAAATGACATCTTTAACCCAGTCATATTGTCATCAGCTTGCCAAGAGCATGACATGATTACTTTTACACTCCAAAGAAAGCAGGCTGATTGAATATAAGTCATCAGTAGGGGCTGACTCAAACAGAATTTGCAAGGTTTGAATGCTTTTTGGGGTTTTAAAATAAGTATTGTGGTCAACGCACCAATAAAAATGGGATGAGGTTTAGGTCTGGGAGCCTTTAACATATGTGACTTTTGAAAGTGTTTGTACGTATAAAGAAGTGGGATAGAAAAGCAGAAGCTTGAGAATATTAAATAAAGGTGAATGCATCCACACACACACACACAAAATTATATATATATATATGTGTGTGTGTGTGTGTGTGTGTGTGTGTGTGTGTGTGTGTGTGTGTGTGTGTGTGTATATGTACTGTATATATATATATATATATATATATATATATATTATATAAATGTATTTATGTGTGTGTGCACTGCAGTATGTATGTACTGGAGACAGATACACTGCGGTCTATGGTGAAAAAAATGTTTGTGATGAAAGGCATTCATTTATGTTCATCCGGAACAAAACTCGGTACAAAGGTACAAATACTAATCTAAGAACACTTGCATTATTTGTCAACGTATGCATGGAGTCGATATTATTCATGAACTTAAGTAACTGTAGAAATGTCACTCTGACTCATTTTCACTCCTTCCCGCTCTCATTTCTCCCTTCCCTCCCTCAGAACCTTGAACGGAAGATGTTCTGTTTGCCTCCGTGATGTCACAGTTGCCATAGAAACGCTCTGAGATTCCCATCGCTGGGTAAAACCCGGTCATAAAAGGCAGAGTTTATGGAGTAATTTGCCTGTTCTGATTAAATATTATGAACACATAGCGGGGCTATGGAACATGAATAAGTGAGGTATAAAAAGATTATCTGGACCCATGAGAGCATCCTTGAGGTCAGTTAGTACAAAGAACAAATACAGAAAAAAAAGAAAAGGAATGTGACAAGAAATTGGGGAGGGGGGGACATGTGAAATGTTTCAAATTTTTGTCTATTTTACACATTCATATTTATCAGGAAAACTGTGAAAGGCTGTCTGAATGCATACTCACCATCCCAACAAACCTGACCATTGGAGCAAAGATCCCCATCAAACAAGCATCCTGAGAGACAGACAGAGAGAGGGAGGGAGTGGAGAGAAGTGAGTGTGAGGAAATAAAAAAAAAACAGCTAGATTGTATACAAGGAAGAACAAACAGATGATTAGCTCTGGAGATAAATTATTAGGGTTTCAATCCAATCATGTGTGTGTGTGTGTGTTTGTGTGTGTATCCACTGTGGATAAGTGACCTTTAAGCTTTCCTGCTACCTGTCACAACGCAGTGAATCTCATTCACCTGGTAAGTGGTGATCAGAACATGTGACTTGCCACCTGTCCATATCACTGGTAAATTTCCATTCACTAGCTAAATCCTTAACACCCGCAGCCTAAATTGATTCCCCAGAAGCAGGCTTATCAGGCACTGTCAGTCATCTGGTACCCTAGTAACAGGCAAACAGTGCTTACAAAGTGCATGGTCACCATCCCAGAAAGAACAAACATCAGAAGACCTTGTTGTTCTAATGTGATATGCGAGATCAAAATCTCAAACATTCTGTTTGCAAATTTCCCGATATTCATAGCCGTTTAGGCTGACATAAAGTACAGCAAAACTGTGTGCGGACACACACAGACACACACACACACACACACACACACACACACACACACACACACACACACACACACTGCATGTATAATTAATTCGAAGTACTAAACTTAGTTATGGAGTGGGAGTTCCCTGACATTTTCCTCTGTGTTCTGTTTTTAGAGCCTACAGTGGGCACCTCCTCTGTACGTCAGCTTGACACTTCTGGAACTTACCTGGGAGAGGATGTGTGAGAGAAGCATAGAAAGAAATTAGGATTGAAAAAGTAAGAGAAATAAAAACAGGTAAGGATAAACTGAGTGGCGGAGGATACATAGACGGAAAATCCTCTTCGCATATAAATATAAATATAACATCTTAATTATTTTATTCATTGATTTCCTAAATGCACAGATTCCTTGAATTCTCTAGAACACAAGAACATTCCTCTAATTCATTTTTGTTTATGGTTGGGTCATCCGATACTCAAAAGACCACTCCTATCAGGATAGAAATGCTTCTTCATATACAACAGAGGTCAGTCTATAAAATAAAAATAACATTGACCTCTTTTCAATATGTTGTTTAATGAAATCAAATTCAATGTATTCGAAGCAGTTAATGGACTCATAATGAGTTTGACATTCCTACTTTAAGCGGTCCAGTGAACTCAAAATGGCTCTCGCAGCACAACAAAGCCTCCATTTCTCTTTGACTTTGTCTCCCATCTGTATGCCTGACACTATAATAGGTAAAGCCTGGGTGTTGTACAATGGGGCCGTAATGAGGTGAGCACTCAGCAAATGAACATCCCTTAAATGTAATTAACTACAGCAAAAGCTACTTTATCTCATCTATTTTTACACTTGTCATTCACATGACACACACAGTTGAATAAATAATTGTACACAAAAGGACTTAATCTCCTTACTTCTTTGTACACAGCCCTCAAAGTGTAGCATATAGGACACGTCATGTCTTCAGACATAAACAGATAAAATATTTACCGCATTCGTATTTAGTTCAGGACAGACACATAATCCGACTTTCCCCACACTGATGGTGTGATGTGAAATAACTCATTAGAGGATTCAACCAGCAAAAGCGGCCAGATGCACAGTGTGTACGCATGCCAGAAACCGAGGGTCTTAGAATATCTCAACCAAATGCTGTGAATAGCTGACTGATCTACCATATGCTAAGGGAGTTCAAGGTGTGTTTCACAAGGGATTTGCACAAACAAAACATATGCGCACACACGCGCGCACACACACACAGCTCTTATAGGCCAGCTGTGTATATGTGGGACCAATAGGATTGCAGTCACTATCCATGGTGCTGAAATACATCTGCACACAGTTGAATGGCCATGCATTGGCAAGCTGAACAGAATTCAAGCACTGTATTTAGATTCAAAGACATGAGACGTTGGATAATATCAGCATTGTAGTTTTTTTTTTACATTTGCAGTTAAAGTAAACTTGAAGGTCTGCGGCACCCTGAACAACACCATTTCCTCCATCCTTATTTGGATCATTATTTTGACAAAAACACCTGACAAAACCCAAATATCAGTCATATTAAACCTGTGTCAGTGCCCCTAAAATGTACATTCTTGATCTATTGCTTAGAACTTGATTTTAGCAGATTACTACTTGAATCAAATAAAATGACATAACATCATCTTCTGAATGCTATATTGTGTGAAAATATTTTACAGTTCATGTAAAATTCTATACATATATTACGATTTTAAAGACAATATATTTCTTTATAAGAAATCTAGGCTCATGTAGGAAACAGGGATGTATCAATACAAACGCATGATTTCTTTATGCTTTCACTTGCCATTACAGTATTTGTAGCCTTCTGTACGTTTCACCAGATCCTATGATGGTCTGCTTTAACAGTTATAACATTGCAGCAGCCACACTGAGATAGTACTCATACTAATGACATACTAATATCAAAGACACCAAGAACTTTTACACTTGAAAATGGTGTGCCACAAACCGAGGGTTTCAGAATCGAAACCTCAAATCATGGCCAAATAAGATTTCTTTTGTGGTTATTTATTTTTTGCAGTATGCAACTGCAAAATCAGGCTACATTTGTAAACAGTAAGTGCAGATCTGGATCAACACTAAAATGAATCTTTTAAACATGTGCAGTTCTCAGTGGTTGTTTATTTGAATTAAATGAATAGGTGTATAGAGACTGAAAGCATGTACATGATTTTTTTTTCTATTAAAAGTGCACTCTGCATTGACAAATTAAACACACACACACACACAGAATATACTTACATACATACATTCACACATGTATGTGTGTGTGCGCACTCTACATTTCTACACTAACAAGCTCAACACATCAGTGACTGGATCAGCTTCATGGATGAGTCATAGTGCATGCAGAAGGGCCTATGGTGGGAGAGAAAAAAGGGATGCCATCTTTATTGAAGAAACTCAATTCTTTTTTTTTTATGCAGCGACCAGAAAATGCAGGGTAAGCTGTATAAATAGCTCCCTTGCAACAGTTGTTTACAACAACAAAGTCTTTGCCAAGTGCTGTCCATACAGGAAATGACACAGTGGTCCTGCTTAGATTGGGATTTGCATTAGATGTACCGGGTAGGAGGGGAAAAAACGGATGTAATAATAATAATAGCAGTAGTAGTAATAATAATAAGGATGGGAATAATTCAGAGAGCTTTTATGGATTGGATAAAGATAGGTCACGGTTTCCTTTGCACCTACACTACTTGAAATTGCTTTCTGACGTCATAAGTAAAAAAAAAAACAATAAACAAAAAATGTTAGTTCTGGGCTGTGATTCCAGCTGCAGTCACGATAAACGCATGCGTAATGCTGCAGGAGGGAAAAAAACAACAACCCAAAATAGTTTTGGTTATGTTGAAAAAAAGCATGCATAAAAACAGCGATTATAGAATGTGTCCGTTTTTTTTCCTGTTGATGGTGTTTTGATTGAGCTTAAGGAGAGTGAGAGATCCATGGGTGGATGAGGGTTGATTATTTGTGCGCACTGGGTTTAAAGCAAAGCCGCAGCCCCCCGACCCTGATGCCGCCCGCTTCGTGCGCGTATTTAATGACGTACCGTATGTGGCAGAAGTGGCGAGCTGCTGACATGCGGTCATTACGCCAAGGAGGATCCACAAGCGCGGGGACTTCATGATCGCTTTGAGGAACGCACCCTTAGGTCTTCCCTCAGGCTCACGCCGACATACCCGACTCGCCGGCACGCAGAGGCTGCTAAAAGACAGAAGAGACGCCGCGGTGTAGAGTCCAGGAGGAAAAACACGCACAACACGGCGTTTCCACGAAAGTGCACCGACAACGAGTGACTGCGAGAAAGCTGCGTGTTTGCGCGCAAAGGATGGAGGAAGGGAGGCAGGCAGAGAGGGAGGGAGGGAGCGAGTGAGTGAGTGAGGCGGGCAGAGTGAAACCTCGGGAAAGTTGCCTTTGTAAATGCCTCTCAAATGACCCCTCTGCCAAGATAAAGAAATCAAATCTCCTGAAAAGTGACTCTGAAATTCCCAAAGTGGAAGGCGTCTGCATTCTTCTCCCTTCGAAACGCTTACTTGAATCTTTGATCAGGCCACTTTTTAAAGACAGAACAGAGAATTTCCTAATCTGTCCATATCTCTGTAGCTTTAACTTAATGGATGACAATTTGTTTGTTCCTATTGATGTACATCCAGCTCAATGTCTTCATACATTGTGCATTTTGAAGTGCACATCGTGGACACAAGGAGTAGTTATTTCAGTTTTATATTCCATTCCGGTCAGCTTCAAGCACACTCATTGCATTTCTTCTTTGACCTCCTTCCAGAGCAAAATTGCTTTTTCCTCCATCAGAATTGTCCCCCGCCTCCCCTCTGTATTCTGTATAAACCTGTGGCTATAGCTGTGATAAAAATCTCAAAACAAAAAGCAGCTTCTGGAAAACCCAAAACAGCCCCATGTGGCAACTTAGTCACCATTTACTGCTGTAATATCCTCCATCCTCTCCTCGGAAGATGTTCCAATAGATTGTTTTTGAATGTGCTCTTTCAGACACAAATGCATTAGTAATGTCAGATACAGTTGTAGGTTATAAAGACCTGTGGTTCAGTTGCCATTACAATTAATTCTATAGGTGTTCGATAGGATTAAGGTCAGAGGCCACTCAAGATCTTCCACACTAAACCATGTGAACTTGATCTTCATGGAACTCAATTTGTGCACAGGGGCAATGTCGTGCTAGAACACGCAGGAATAACTGAAGAAAAAAATGTAATGTCAGCACATCCTATATAATTGTGTGCCAGGTTTCAATGCTCTTATCTATATAACGTATAAGGCAGGACATGCCCTGTATGGAATGCAAACCCATCGCACGGATACTAGGGGGCAATATTCCAAGGTGCCATTCCACCTACTGTGCATGTTTTTGGACCGGGAGGAAACCTGAGAACCCAGAGGAAAAAAACCCTGAGGCACGTGGAGAACATATAATTTACACACATGGCAGAGGTGGGAACCCAACCCCCAACCCTGGAAGTGTGAGGCGAACGTGTGTTAACCACTAAGCCACTGTGCCCCTTGTTTTAAATTCAACAATTTCCATTAAGCAGCCCGGAGACTGACACGAGTGTGCTTTACTAGTTTGCACATGCATTAATATATATTAATAACCCACAGAAGCCATGTTTTGAAGTAGATTTTGCTCTAAATATGAAAAACTATGTGTGTGGAAAAAACACATCCTGCCAAGTCAGCAGAAACTGCTATGCAGTGAATTTTCCTCTGTGTTAATTCTCTTGTCAGCAGTAGTCCTTATGGCTGTCCCATTCATATAAAATATGGGTTAGCATCAGATGGACTACAGTCAGTGATTGCATACTTAGAATCTGCATCTATACACACACACCGATCAGGCATACCATTACGACCACATTTATAGCATTTGGCAGACACCCTTATCCAGAGACTTACAACTGAGCAACTCAGGGTTAAGGGTCTTGCTCAAGGGCCCACTAGTGTCAGCCTGGTGGTGGTTTGAATATGTGATCTTCCGGTCCAGAGGCCAATGCCTTAACCATTGGCCACCTGCCTAATACTGTGCTAGTCCACCTTTCGCTGCCATAAATCCTGGCCCATTAAGCATTACCTTCTCCAACAATATGAGCTACAGCAGCTCGGGCCAGCCTTCACTTCCCTTCGCTAACTCTGAAGCCAGTTCATCACTGTTAATTATAATTCATTCATTCATTCATCTTCTACCGCTATATATGATCTTCCTCTCAGGTCAAGGGGAGCCTGTACCTATCTCAGACGTCTATGGGCATTAAGGCAGGATACACCCTGGATAGAATGCCAACCCATTGCAGGGCACACACACATTCCTAATCACACACATAACACACACAAAACCCTCTGAGGCACGGGGAGAACATGCAAACTCCACACACACACACACATGGCCGAGACGGGAATCGAACCGGGACTCTGGAGGTGTGAGGCGAACGTGCTAACCACTAAGCCACCGCACCGTGCCCCTTATTATTAATTATAATAATAATTCATTACTTTTATATAGTGCTTTTAAGGACACTCAAAGCGCTTTTACATTATGAGAGGGGGATCTCCTCATCCACTACTGATTTGCAGCATCCACCTGAATGATGCGACGGCAGCCATAGTGCGCGGAACGCCCACCACATACCAGCTTACTGGTGTAAAGGAGACAGAATGATGAAGCCAATCAGTAGATGTGTGGATGGTTGGAGGCCAATGGCCGAATTTGGCCGGGCACACCTCTATTCTTTCCTTGGATCTTTAATGACCGCCGAGATCCAGCACCTCACTCACCCTAATGTCTCATTCGAAAGACTGCTTTTTTTTTGACAGTATAGTGTCTCCATCACTATACTGGGGTGCTAGGACCCACACAGTCCCCAGGGTAAGCACCCCCTGCTGGCCACACTAACATCTCTTCCAGCAGCAACCTAGTTTTCCCAAGTGGTTTCCCAGCCAGGTACAAACCGGGCTCAACCCTGCTTAGCTTCAGTGGACAACCAGTCTTAGGCTACAGGGTGATATGGCTACTGGCATATTTGTAATAATGTCTTTTTGGTGCAAATCTAAGTCTTGATATTGAAATGTATCAGGAAGAATATCAAACATGGTTGAAGGAAGGAACATTTCAACATCAGGACTTACATTTGCACCAAAAAGATTCAAAACATGTCCATGAGATTAAAAAAAAAAAGGATTACAATTATGCTTGATACGAAAAACAGTGAAACAATTTTCAATCATATTGATAGAAATATCCCGAGTGTCTTTCTTCTAGTCTATATTAACTATAGTCAATGTTCGACGGTGGTATTTCAATAACCGTTCTTTATTTGAACTTGATTTGGAGTTGAACATGTACGAACAATCAATTGATCACTTCATGAAGATGACAAAGAGATGATGTTCTTCATTTGGATGTGGCACCACTAGTCCACCACAACCAGTTTTCTCACAGAAGAGAAGTGCTCGAAGAAGCCCTGCAGACAAAGCAAATAAGAGACTGTTGTAAATTCTTCTACAGACTTCAAAGAATAAAGAACAGAAGGTCCCTAATTCTTGAATGGTTCCCTTAATTTGGAGTGGCTGAGTGTGATCAAAACTAGCTAAAAATCCACAGATGAGGGAGCATTCTAAAGAAACGAGCCATCCCCAGAGATTAAAAAGTCAATCAGAGATGGGTTTAAAAAGGATTTCAGACAAGTGGAAAGACCTTGAATAAAGTTGTGCTCTGGAGAACTCCAGAGGTGCAGCACATCTCTCTGATAGAGTGCATGGCCAGCTGAGGAGCTCCAATGTCCAGGACCGGAATTCCCAGCCGGGCAGCTAAGATAGGCCCGATGGTAGTTCCACAGGGACTATCGTTCCGCACCATCACATCCTGACAAACAGCACATACACACAGATGTCAATAGCTGAGGTGGGCTGGCTTTATCTGACATCAACTGAATATGGGTCACCTGAACAGGAGATCAATATTTAATATAGAGTATACCTGAAGAGGGACATTCATTCTCCCTGCAATTTCTCGCATGATAGAGGCAGTTACAGCGGTGGTGGCATATCGCTGGTTGCTGTTAAATTTTATCACCGGACCCTAAACCAGAACACCAAGATATTCAGCACATAGAAAAGAGCATAAGAAGTGTGTGTAAAGGATGCAATACCTTATGGAAAGCTGGTCTGTGATTCTCATCATGTTTCTCTCTGAAAGAATGAACACAAACAAACAAACAAAAAATCAATACCTTCAACTACAAGAAACTATACAGCTCTTACCACATGCACAGTAAAGGAACAATTAAATCCCCTTTATTACATCTGTTTATCAGCTGACACTTGCAGTGTTGTTGCTTTAGGAACAAAAGTGAACGATTCTGGAAAAAAAAAAAAAAAAAAAAAAAAAAAAATATATATATATATATATATATATATATATATATATATATATATATATATATATATAAATATATATATATATATATATATATATTTTATATTTATTTTATTTATTTTTTTTTTTTTAAATGTAGTGATTGGTAAAGTAACTGACTGGTAGTTTGGGTGCAGAGCATGAGCCATGTCAGCACTGATCATAAAAGATATTGGCATCGCCTCCTGAAAAGCAGTCAGATTTTCCTGGCTGGTTGCCAGGCGACGCAGAATGAGCTCCGTCAGGTTGGACATGGCACCCTGAGCACTCTCTGACCCTACCTGCAGGCAAAGGTCAAAGATGTGCTTAAAGGATGTTCGTTATGAGAAATGAATAAAAATGTTTTGTCTATAATGGAAGGACGAGAATTAGAAATTGTTCGCCTTCTAACAAATAAGAGGTAGCACGAATAAACACAAATGATTTGCTCACCTCTTCGTTGTCAAACAGAGTGACCATACGGATATTTGGCTCCCCTGATAGAGAGGCAGTAGTGCTAGATTCAATAAGAGCCTAAAACAGATAAAAACAAATAATAATAATTTTAAAAAAGCAGCAGTTGTTGGGTCATGCTTAAAATTTTTTAATTAAATTAAAAAATAAATTCCTTACTGTCAGAGCACAGAAGCAACTGTGAAGGTTGTCAAGACGAGGAGAGAAAATAAACTCTTCATACACACCACCTAGTGCCTATAAAATGTAATGCATACAGTCTTATATTTTATTACAAATCCATATTGGTTGGTAATATTCCGCTTTATTCTGATGTGGAGTGTGAAGTGAATATTATATAAGGATATGTGATCACCGAAAACCACAATGAAGGATTACATGGAGTATATCCAGTGAGAGAATTTACAATCATAGATTAGGATTATATATCCCTTGGATTTAAATAGCAGGGCCAGATGGGACACAAAGTAACACACGATTAAAATCCAATATCAACTACCGGCTCTTCATGAAGACGATTGAACACCAATTGTTTTCAAACAGTACATGTTAACAATCGGTTAAGGAAAGAAACTGCAAAAATGCCATTTGTATTTTCCTCCAAATTTGGTCACGTGCCAGTTCCCGCCCAGCAGCCAACCTGGCAGGCCGTACAACATGACTAAAACATTCGTGCTCCGAGGCATCAATATGTAGCTTTTCAATCTGCTGCTCACATTGTATCTCAAAGCAGCATACCAACACAAGTAAGACACTATCTACACATAAACAAGCTAACAGATGCTGGCTATTGGCAAGTTTACTAGGAATGACAGGAGAGCAAAGAGAGAGAGATGGAGAAAGAGATAGTATGTCATCTCTCCTACCCAGAAAGCAAAGCCAATTTTGCTCACTTTAGTTCCGTGGCATCTCTTGCGATTTACTCACGGATACAGTGAACACTTTAGTTAGTTGTGCCATTCAAGAATAATGTGTTTATAGGTTTTATGTCTTTAAAGAGTTACTATCAGGCATAATGGTTTCGTAATAGCAAAACCAGTTTACTGGTACTTAATGCTGATTATTTTATTACCAGCGTTGCTGCTTAATATACCACTATCCATAGGGCACAGTCTATATTCCTTTGCGAATTGCCACGAACAGCATAATCCATCTATGAAAGTACACCTACTAAGGTATGGTTTTATAGCACACAATGTTAAAACGGAATTAAAATGATAAGGAATAATACCATCTCAGTAGATTAAAACTCAAACACAAGTGACAGTAAGACAGTAGTGCGAGCATTCGGAGCAACTAGAGCACAGATGGATTCAAGCCAGGCGTGAACCCATTACACTGATAAATCCAGAGAGACAGCATCAAATAGAGCTGTAGAGTATAAATGAACCCCTTATTCACAGTCAAGTTTATCCTCCCTGGACAGTCCTGACAGGCGCCTTAGCTGCAGTGTGATCAAAAACGTGGCACTTGCGGCTGCTAATTTGCATCCCGTCAGATGCTCCTCAGAGGACTCACCGCTGGCTGGGTGTCTGCCAGACACAACTCAAAATCGAGCAGCACATCGGACTTGACCTTCAGTTCATTACAGAGCAGCTGGAGCAGAGCCGGGTGGTGTTTCTCTGCCTGAAGAACACAGAGAAGGCCAGGATTTAGGATCAATAAAATCAATAGATAGAGAAAAAAAATGAACTTAATATATTGATAAAACTCTTTCTGTGTCCTATTTATTACTGTACAGCTGCTTTGACACAATCCATATTGTTAAATGCGCTTAGAAACCACATTTCCATTCCTATTGAAATATTTTCAAATCTACTCTCTGTGTATGTGGTGACATACATACATACATACATACACACACACACACACTATAGATATATATATATATATATATATATATATATATATATATATATATATATATATATATATATATATATATATATATATATTATATATATATATATATATATATATATATATATATATACATAATAATATATATACCCATACATATATCTGTTATACATAGCTATATCATAGCTATTTCTAATCAGAGCAAGTTAAAATTGTAATGTGCACTCAGATCAGTTGTTCAGCCAAAAATACAGAGAGGAAAAAAAAGATGGAAGATTGTAGTCTTACTGTAGATCCTGCAGCGCAGGCATCAGTAGAAGAAGCGGCAGAAGCACTGGCCTCTAGCTCCTCCTTAATGGCAGTGGCCAGCAAAGGCACTCTGAATAAAACACACACAAAAAGAACAATATTTTATTACCTTATATTGTACTTGTTCTGCACTGTTTTTCCTCCCATTAGTGTGTGCCTTATCCTGCAAACTCACAGGTGATTCTCCTTGTTGGGACCGAACGAGTCATTAATATCTCTTTGCAGGTGAATGGCCAGATGGGGGATCCTCAAAATGGGCCGTTGGACATGTACGAGACGATGCACCAGTTTGTCGCCCTCCTACACTCGCATACAGTTAGATCAAAGTTTGTATTTCTAACACGGCTAAGGTGAGATATTCATATATATTGTATATATCTAAACTCAGATGACATACCTTGACCATGACACGGCCGGCAACCGTCAAATCTCGATCAAACCACGTGTTCCAGATTCCTCCTCCATAGCATTCTACACCTACCTGTAGGCAGCCTGACTTTGTCTTCTTGGAGCATGGCTTTACCTGGTCACAGGTAAAAATTTATACCTGGTCAAATTTATACACACATTTCATTTTGTGGATACTCTTTATCCAAAGACATCCATGACTAAAATAGTCCTAGACATGAAATCTGATTGTCTAATATGTCATTTGTCCCCCTCATTTTTTTGTCTATACATAAAACAATCGTGTGTATATCAACATCTTCGATCTCGATACAGTTTAGGCAGTTTTCTTAAAGACCAGTTTGTAAGTCCTTACTCTTAGACAAGGGCTGTCTGTGTGGGCGCCGATGATGGAGAACCCGTTTCCTGGTTTGTATTGGCCACCCACAGCGAAGGCAATGATGGTAGAGTAGTTCCGAGTCACAAAGTACTGTGGAGAAAAAAAAAAAAAAAAGACATTATGATGTGATGTGCATGTGATGACACCATACTCAACTTCAAGATCTGAATTCATCCTTAAAACTACTTTTTGGAGTTTTTATACTTGATTCCTGCTCTGGTAAATAAATCCAAAGCCTCACCTTTGCTTTAATGGATTATCTCAACTGAATATTTAAGATTTGTACTATGACCTTCTGCCCCAATCATAAAAACTGTCTCATCCAACAGCCGGTAATCTAGTTAAACAATAAGCACATTCCCATTACCATTTAACTAGCGAATTGAAAATATGGATAATGGAAACGCAGCAAATTTGCAAAAACACACGCATCGCAACGCATGCGACGCTCGCATAAGATGTGTTTTTTTTTTTTTTTTGGAATAATTCGCAAAATTGCACTTATTTGTGGAAACTGGATCCCTTGGGCATGATGCTGCAGGTGCTACAAGAGGGTCTATTGCACTGCATAGCTCATCCACAGGGCCGTGAAATCGCGCACTATTGCCTCCCAGAACAATTGCATACGCCTCAGATTAAAAATGAAAAAGGCTAATCGATTGGCTGCGATATAAGTAAGCCTGCCTATATCTGACCCCATTTTTTTTTTTTTGCTCAACACGAAAGGACTAATGACTTATTGTGAGGGGACGTGTTTTAGTCACATGATATGGTTAATGGAAACATTGTCATTTCACAACAGTTCGACATTTAGAAAAATAATATCGCAAAATTTTTTGCGCAAATTCATAATGGAAACGAGCCTAATGACCATCCAGAGCCAAAGCCAGGGAGCAGACAAACAGGCTAAACCGAGCGTCTGCTAGCTGCATGTGGCCACGCAGGTTTCCCAAAACTGAAAATGTGTCTGTTGAAGGAAAAGAAATCAAACTGCTGTAATAACAATAATAATAATAATAATTTCTCAATTCGGATCATAAATACTAAATATTTTTGATTTTTTGTATTGACAATTTAATTACTGATGTCACAGATATGGGGAGAGGGCACACACACAAAATGACAATTTTAGAATAAAAAGATTGGAATCTCGTTTTTCTTTTTTGACAATTCATCCCAGTTTTGAACAGGTCAATATTAATAACAAAACTGACTAATGCATTAATAGTTTTTTTCTTCCAAATTTACTCCTTTGACTGTAATTATAATGATTATTTTATTATGCCTCAATGACATTATATAAACATGCATTTTTGAAAATTAATGGTGCCCCCTTATGGGATGATGTCAAATTCACTTTTTTTAACTAAATGGCACCATTAGACTATACAATAGGGTTATGGATTGAAAGCTTACATTTTAAAATTTTTACGTTACATTTTATAGCAATTTTAATGGAAAATTCCTTTTATTCATTATGGATTTTTTTAAATGGAGTAGTAGGTGTATGCTATAGTAGGTTTGTTGGTGGTGGGGGAGCCGGCTCTTATCCCAGAGATAAGATCATGACATTAAATCCCGTCTTACCTGTTTTACCTTCCCCTTTGGAAACTCAATAATCCATATCTTTCTCTCTCCCTTGTTTCTTTTTCTCTCAGCCCAGTTAAACAAGCCCCTGAGGTACCGATTTGTATTCCTGTCCCTCTACTCGGATTTGCAGATTTGTTGCGGCATGGTGTTCTCTCAGTTGGAAGCCACTCTGCTGGGATGTTGCTCATTTACAGCCTGGGGATCCATTTAATTATGGAGCCACACAGGAGCTTTGAGAATGGATGGAGACTTTGCACTTTGCAAACCTCAACATCATTTAGCCGTAATAAACGGACATTCAGCGTCACCCAGATGAGGAGGAGTTCCCTCTGGAGTCTGGTTTGTCTCAAGGTTTTTTCCTTATTCTACCTCAGGGAGTTTTTCCTTGCCACAGTTGCCACTGGAATGCTTATACAGGGCAAACTTACACTTATAATTAACAATCTTTTTCATTCTTACTGTGTTATCTGTGTAAAGCTGCACAGATATCCTTTTAAATCTAGGATCCTGGGTCACCAAAAAAGCAATGCAGATTGGAAAGTATGAGTTTATGAGCAGAGATTCATATAAAAAAAATTGTAAGTGTAATTGTAATAAAAAATTGTTTTCCACTTTTAGATATTACGGCACAATTATTAAATGCTGTTATTAAATAATACTAGTGCATATTAGTATTCTCATTTTAAAATTAATATTTTTGCTAGTATGGAACGAATTATCAAAATTTACATTATTCATATTGGGGAAATTTGTTTCAGTACACAAACATTTCGGCTAATTGAGAATGATTTAAGAGATCTTTCCAATATCACAACATCTAATCTAGTTTGTTTACTAAGGATTTAACAAGGATGCTTTGTGTATAGTCTTGAGGCTAAAAATGTTTGCTTTTGTCAAGTATAGTGCTTGCACTTCTAGACACATGTTAACACATACACACACAGAGAGACGTACCAGTTTTGCCGGTTCGATATTCCAGTGTTCGGATTCCTTCAGCTCAGTAAAGCTTGATTTTAAAAGACGAGTCTTGCATTCTTCAACCACTTCAGGAGGAAGAGAACAAAAGTGAAAGGATCAATAGGATGAGAATTAAAATGTTAGGTCTATCGTAAAGCTGCATGATTTAAGGATTTAAGAAAAAAAAGTACATGTTAATTTTGACAACCTTTATTAAGAAATGACTACAAAATTTATTTCAAATTTGGTTACTTGAATAAGGTGAACATCCACCATATAGAACACAAGCAGAGAAAATATGATTATCAGGTGATCAGGAATGTCTCTGTTCTCAAACATGTTTAAATCAGTGACTCCATAAAGTAAATTACTGATACCAGAAGAATCTACTTAAGATTCTTCTAAATACTTCTCCGTGATGCATATCGGAAAGTCACGAGGCCACACACACCCTACGTGCACAACCTGTTTGTGGCAGGGAAAATCAGCAAACTGTTCTCAGAAATTTGTGTTTTAAGTCTACGCATGCACTCATTTATTTTATATAAATTGCCGTCATATAATCGCACGGGTGGACATTGTGATTGCATTTGTGATACGATTAATCGTGCAGCACTAGTCTAATCTGATACAAATTGCTGCCTTGGAGGCATTTTATGGCTGACATTGAAGGAAGTGGGACTTTGTACTTAAACCCTTACCTGGGCTGACCAAAGCATTGATCAAGAACAAAGGTTCAAAGAAGGGAAAATTTAAGTGTTTACAGCTCATCAGATTAATCTCTGAATTCATAAAGAACAGAATTGAGAATATCCAATCTTTTTATAACTTCAGTAACATTCATGACCATGAAATCCAATGTATTTACTATTGTAATGGAGCCTAACAGTGCTCTGTTTCTTAATGACTTAAACTTAATAGTTTATCATTTTTAAACTAGAATTAATACTAGCTTTTTTTATTATTATTTAATCTGCCCTTAACAGACAAATTAGGCAACTATTTCAATACAAAATCATTTCTTCCTCATATGTTGTGTCCTTTTGGAATGTCGTTTCGATGTGAATGGAAAACTATGTGGACTTTGTATCAAATACTTCAACTTTTCTTTCCTATCAGGCTTTATTTTATAAAGATCTTGGGTAAGAAAGAAGAGAGCCTTTGATAAGATACAGAGTCCACACAGAGTGCCTCTCTGCTCGTGTATTCGCATTAGATTCGTTGTCATTTGTTGCAATATATTTTTAATAAACCTATTTACCTTTCAAGCTAAATTTCACTGTGCTAAGCCCTGTGTTTTGTTTGGAACTTACATCCTATTTGGGCACACACTTGCTATATCGATATTATACTATACACTAGCCACATAAAAAGCCTGTCTCTGTGCCATCTGTTTGATATATTTACAGTTTTATAACTTTTTACCGATGCATTTTTGTCTTTGCTTTAGAATGTAATAGCAAAAAAAAAAAATACAATGCATTTATTCATTTATTCACAGTAAGTTAGTTTAATGACGGATCACACATGGAGCAGAGTGTCAGAAATCTTACCATGATACGGTGAAACTCCACGATTAACAAAATGTAGAAACTCCTTGGCGGCGGTCTGAACAGCTTCCTTAGAGGTTTTCATGATGAAAGACTACAAAAAAAAAAAAAAAAAAAAGAACAGATCTGTATGAACGTACAGTCACATACATACAAGCCAGGAAGAAGATAAAGATCAAGATTCCTTATTGTCTCTGTACTAAGTACCGCGAAATTGGAGCAATCCTTACAGTGCAAGACAAATAAATGAATAAATAAATAAACACTAGACAACAAATACTAGAAGACGAATATTACACAAACATGAAAAGAGAGTGTTAAAAACAGCTATTGCACAATAGCTCGGATGAGTAAAATGGTATGTCAGGTGCGAACAGGTTAACTTTACAATATAATGTGTAGTAAAATGTAAAACTGAACCACATAAAACAGAATATAAGTAATATATAAGTAATATAAGTAATGCAGCACAATTTAAATCAGTATAAAATGCTAAACCCGAGTATGTAACAAAACTTAAAACATGAAAAAAATTAAATCATTCATGCACAAATTAAACCGCTAAACTTATCGTACATTAACTTTGATATAAATCTCACCTGCATAAAGAGAAGCCTCATACATCCGCAATATTATATCCCCTAACTCCGTGTGTCTGTGACCTCTTCCGCTCTTCCGCCATCTAGTGTTGTGGAGAACAGGACCAACGTGGCCGTTATAACGTGTCTTGTGTGTATATATATATATCTATATATATAATATATATATATATATATATATATATATATATATATATATATATATATATATATATATATATATATATATATATATATGTGTGTGTGTGTGTGTGTGTGTGTGTGTGTGTGTGTTTACTAAAACTAAAACAAAATACATTTACACAGAAAGTTTGCCCACAGATAATGCTAACTGTTATTAATTTACTGTTTGTTGCTTGCGGGTGTTTTTGTTGGTTTAGAAAAGTTCCTTCTTTAACCGCTGGATGTCACTATAACATAAAATGAAAATAGTAGAGCATTTGCTACATGGAACACTTCAAGTGATACCTTCATGCTTTTCAGAAATATTTAACAATACTACTAAACAGTGCCCTGCTGGCCTGTCATTCTTATATTTTTACATTGACTGTTTTAACAATCAACAGCTGTGAATTTCTGCTATTGATTCCAGCCAAGGCTTTTCCTGAACAATATAGAAACCAGAGCTGTACTAACAACAAGAGCATGAAACAATTTGACCAGTTGATGAACAGGATGAGATCTGCAAAGAACAAAACAAAAACAAAACCCTATTCAACTATTCAACTAAAATATCATTAGTGACAACCAGTAAGTGGGCTGACGGTATCACAATCCCACGTTTAAAGACTTTCAGAACTCGTGTGCTTGAGGACGAGGACAAGCTTGGATCACTGAAACCCATCACTGAACACCATGGAAGTTTTCAGTCTCCACTAAAACCTCAAATGAATGCTATTTCCTCCTAATAAATAGACTTAAACGTAAATTCTTTCCTTTTCATGGGTTTCTGTGGAAGATTAAGTGAATGTTAACATTTTACCTCTTGTGTGTGTTTCTGCTTTAACAGATCTACACTCCTGCATGAAAAAAAAGCAGGCCTGATTGATATATATATATATATATATATATATATAAACATAAATTTTTATTGTGTGGAAATTCAGTTTCATGCTTTCTTTTATACTATGTTGCTAACTAACTAGCCTTCCCAGCCTTTCTATTAATAGAAATAAATTCGCTTGTACTGCAATCTTGGTTTGTACCGACCGATTTGTTTATATATATATATATATATATATATATATATATATATATATATATATATATATATCTATATATATATATATATATATATATATATATAATTTCAAATCAAGATTGGAGTACAAGTGAATTTATTATTATTATTATTATTATTATTATTATTATTATTATTATTATTATTATTATATATTATTCTTTTTATCAAAGATACTGGCTACATGTTTTGGGTTGTAGGATGGGAGTATTTATTTTTTCATATTTTGTTTTCCCATTTAAAAAAGTAAAAATAAGAATTTTTTTTTTGTTTTTTGTAGATATTGATTGTTAAATAAAAATACCTGAAAAAAGATACTGGATAATCCTACACCAAGATTGTCCACAGTGTGCAGACAGAATAAATAGTAAAAGCAGGAACATGTATGTGAAAATACAATTTGTTTTCCAGAGAACAAATTCATACCAGAATCAGTTCATGTATGGCGGCCATGTTGTTTTTAAATGTAACAAATTCTTTGATTGTTATTGGCACAATCACCTGGCTGTTTTGACTTTTAAAAAGTCCTAGGTTCCACATATTATGTAAATGTTCATAATGCACGTTGAAGTGCATTATTTAAAAAGTGACTTCATTTTTTTGTTTTAACATTTGTGTAAACCAAATAAAAAGAAATGTATCTGTACGTGTTTTTTTTCTAAGTCATATGCTTGGTTTTGTATGCAAAACCCCAAAACACTATTTCTACCCAGAATGATGACCAGACCCCAGTTTTTGCACCAAATTCCCTATTCCCTACGTGATCTTTTGTGGGTTTTGTTATGATGGAGTAAAAAGCTTAGGACAAGTTAGGACAACACATCTATTTATCATATAAAAATCATAGATAGATATCCATTATTTATAACACCAAGGAAATTCCAACATTTTTCAGTGCTTAGAATTATTGTTATTAGGATGAGGACATATTACTGAACATTCAGGTGTGTAGGAGGGCAGGTGTGGGTGTGTGTGTGTGTGTGTGTGCAGGTTGGTAGGTGCTGGAGTGTGTGTGTGTGTGTGTTGATAGGTATGTAGGTGTATAGGTGGTGTGCAGAAAGGTGTATTTGTAGGTAGGTGTTGTGTATGAACAGGTGTGTAGATGGTTTGCAGAAAGGTGTATTTGTAGGTAGGTATTTAGGTGTGTAGGTGGGTAGCTGTGTGTGTAGATAGGTATGTAGGTGTTTATGTTTGCAGGTAAGTGGGTAGGCTTGTGTGTGTTTGTGCAAACAGGTGTGTAGGTGTATTTGTAGGTAGGTATTTAGGTGTGTAGGTGGGTAGCTGTGTGTGTGTGTGTGTGTGTGTAGATATGTATGTAGGTGGGGAGCAGAAAGATGTATTTCAAGGTAGGCATGTAAGTGTTTGTGTGTGCATGTAGACATGTAGGTGTTTGTGTAGATAAATGTGTAGGTTATGTGCAGAAAGGTGCATTTGTAGGTAGGCATGTAAGTGTATGTTTGTGTGTTTGTGTGCAGATATTTGTAGGTAGGCATGTAGGTGTGTGTGTAGGTGGGGTGCAGAAATGTGTATTTGTAGGTAGGTGTGTAAGTGTATATGTGTGCAGGTAGGTGGGTAGGCTTGTGTGTGTAAATAGGTGTGTAGGTGGGGTGCAGAAAGGTGTATTTGTAGGTAGTCATGTAGGTGTGTGGTGTGTGTGTGTGTGTATCCCGTTTTGGGGGGTGGTGGGGTGGGTGTGGGGGGCGGTTGGAGAAAGGTGTATTTGTAGGTGTGTGTGTGTGTGTGTGTGGTAGTCAGAAAGGGTGTGTATGTAGGTGTGTGTGTGTGTGTGTGTGTGTGTGTGTGTGTATGTGGGGGTGGGGTGCAGAAAGGTGTATTTGTAGGTAGGCATATAGGTATGTGTGTGTGTGTGTGTGTGTGTGTGTGTGTGTGTGTGTGTGTGGTGTGTGTGTGTGTGTGTGGTGTGTGTGTGTGTGTGTGTATTTGTAGGTAGTTGTGTGTGTGTGTGTGTAGGTGGGGTGCAGAAAAGTGTATTTGTAGGTAGGCATGTATGTTTAGATGTGTATTCGTAGGGAAAACGTGTAAGTGTGTGTGTGTAGGTGGGGTGCAGAAAGGTGAATTTGTAGGTAGGCGTGTAGGTGTGTGTGTGTATTTGTAGGTAGTTGTGTAAGTGTGTGTGTAGGTGGGGTGCAGAAAAGTGTATTTGTAGGTAGGCATGTATGTTTAGATGTGTACTGGTAGGTAGGTGTGTAAGTGTGTGTGTAGGTGGGTTGCAGAAAGGTGTTTTTATAGGTAGGAATGTAAGTGTGGTGTGTGTGTGTGTGTGTGTGTGTGTGTGTGTGTGTGTGTGTAGGTGGAGTGCAGAAAGGTGTATTTGTAGGTAGGCGTGTATGTGTGTGTATGTGTGTGTGTGTGTGTGTGTGTGTGTGTGTGTGTGTTTGTGTAGATAGGTGTATTTGGTAGGTCAGTGTGTAGTATTGTAGGTGTGTGCAGGTAGATACAGCAGGTGTGTATGTAAGTGTGGATCTAGGTAGATGTATAGACAGCTAGGCTGAGGTTTTGTTAAATGTATACTCCTTGCAATTTGAAACTTCTGGTTTAGAAATGGCCAGATGCAGTGGAAAGGATTTAATAGTATTAATAACAGAATGATTGCTATTCGTTAAAACTCCATCTCAGATCAGATCTGCATCTTGGAAGCACTAATATTAATCATATAATCACTGCTTTCTGACCAGTCATAGAAATCAACAGTAATGTGGTATAAACTCTTATAAAGTAAACCAGAAGGGATTTATGTGCAGGTTTGTGTGCTGAATATGAATTTATCTAATGATGAACTGTTAATGGAAGGTTAAAGGTTAGAAAATACTGTGTCTATACAGCTTGTCTACAAGCCTATAAAAATAGTTTAATAGTTTATTCTTGGTTACATGAGCCAGTGTAACCCTGCTGTTGCTCGTGACATGACCACTTTAATAAACCAATACACATTTCCGGATTAAGATGTGAAGGTTTGTTTGCATTCTGTTGCCTGGCTGCAATAGAATATTTAGAAACATGACACACACACACACACACACAGACACACACACACACACATAGTGTTGGGAAGGTTACTTTGGAAATGCAGTGCTACTTTTCAATTACTTTTTGATTACTTTCATTTTGTCCACTAGGTGCCACTTTTACATTTAAAACGTTAACATGAGTTAAAAGGGGCTTCGAAGGGGACGATGGTTTAGTGGTTAACATGTTCGCCTCACGCCTCACTCCTCCAGGGTCAGGGTTCGATTCCCATCTCGGCCTTGTGTGTGGAGTTTGCATGTTCTACCCGTACCGTTTTTCTCCAGGTTTTCTCCATGAATGGACATTCTAAGAATAAAAGTTTCAAACCCTCGAACAAAACAGGTTATATTTTTCTAAATGAAACTGCAGCAGATTGTCATCATTCAAAATCACGTTTCAGTTGAAAATCATGCCTAAAACACTGATTTTACTTGACGTTACCCTATTTGTAATGTTACAAATGACTGTAATTTATGGTGCTGAGGAGAGAACTCAACGGTCAAGAGCAGGTCAAATTCTTGCACCGCCAAGCGTACACTCCTGGAAACTTAAACCCTAAACTAGAAAAAAAAGCTCAGATGGGTAATTGTTAAGTCATGCTGAATAGGTGTGTCGGACAAATGCAATAGATTAAAATTCCAATATATTAAAAATGTAAGGTGTACAGATATAACAGGTTAAAATGAAAAGGTCCTGAAAAAGAAACAGTGAATGTAAAATACTAATACCAGCTGATACCAAGTATGTCGTTTACTTCCCACCCCTTCTTATTGCTGGCTATTGCACAGTGATTTATTGTCAGCAAAATGACATTGTGACTTACAGGTTATATGTACGCTGCTTGATATTTAAGTTTGGATATTTAGAAAATGAATCCTAAAAGGTTTACACTGACATAATCCGCATGTAAAACATGTTCCCATTGAAATATTCCTCAAGCTGACTACGTTTCGGACAAGGAACTCCTCTGTATCCGTGGAAGTTAAACATAAGAAGTTTGCTCTACCTTATATAGAGGTGAGAGCAGAAGAAAGAGATGGATGAGAAGGTGGGGAGAGGGGGGATGGTTAAAGCTTAAGGGAGGGAAAGACAGAGAGCTAGTTTACATCCTCAGCCACCTCTGATCTCTGTCCCTTCTTGAAGACTTCCAGAGAAGCGCTATCCACGAATGCCTATAAATAGGCTATTGCTTGGGCCTCACTCTTCCTATTGGCTGGACCAGCCTTATTTGATCATTAAAGTAGAACATACCGTTGGCATTAAACACGCGCATTGATGGCTCCAGATGAGCGATTCTCGCTTTCAGCAGCAAACCTGACCTCTTGCTAGTATCTCTTTTTGAACTCAGGTGAGGTCATCATCCAGAGATGCCAGATCATGACAATTGACATCATTAACAACATTCTGTGTTTACAGAAGCCGAAGAGCATGAATCTCGGTCTTCTAGGAGACACACATTACACCCTGCCTCATGCCTTTCCTTTTTAAGGCAGGACGAACAGACCTTGCCGTCAGCCTCGAGTGCAATATTCCGCAGCTCTGCCTTAACAATGCGAGAATGAGGCAGTCTGATATGCAACTGGTGCATCCACGGGCTATGATGTCAGAACATCAGAATAGCATGATGTGGGATGTTAATGTTCTTGCTCTTTAAAAAAAAAAAATCCAACTGACAAATTGTGGCTTGTCCCATGAAATCACTGTGTAATCCTTTTATGGGAATGAGACATAACTTGAGATAAGCAATCTAAATTGAGTTAGCAGGTCCAAAACAATAAATCACTGCTGAGAAATCATTCAATGATGCATCCCTGCATCACTAAAAAATGATATTCGAAATGAAACATACATTTTTTTAAGCATGAATCTGTATATTTCTGCACTAGCAACCAAAAACTCGGTACACATCGGAGAAGGACCAAGATACAAGAAAAGCAGAGGAAAAAAAGGAAAACATAAAAGATGTTTAAGACAGAGGTTCAGATGTTTAAGGCAGAGGGAGAGAAATGGTTAAAAAGTATGTGATGGGATTGTCCAAAAGGCTTTAGGGAGGGGAATTCTCAAAGTGGACCTGGCTTCTACAAATAGCCCCAGCTGCTCATCATCCATTCACTCCTGTCCTCGTTCCTCTCTTGTGTGTGGGTGCGTGGGGCCACTCCATCCTTTCAAAATGAGCCGCGCCTCTTACGCCTCCTCTCAGTCCTCCTCATACCGCCGTGCCTTTGGCGGACCTGGCTTCAACACAGCCCCCATTACCCGCGCCTCCATGCTTGGTCGTGGCTCTGGAGGCTCACATGTTAGCTCGCGGGTCTACGAGGTCACCAAGACATCAAGCGCATCGTCACCGGGCTATAGCAGTTACCGCGCGTCTTCCTATGGCATCCCTTCTCTATCGGCAGGCGTCTCCCGTTCTTACGCTGCAGGCATGGGCGAGACCCTGGATTTCAGCCTGGCCGACGCCCTAAACCAGGAGTTCCTGCAGACTCGCACCAACGAGAAGGCCGAACTGCAGCACCTGAATGATCGCTTTGCCAGTTACATCGAGAAAGTGCGCTTTCTCGAGCAGCAGAACCAGGTTTTGACAGTGGAAGTGGAGCGGCTGCGGGGCCGAGAGCCGACGCGCATCGCTGACCTCTACGAGGAAGAGATGAGAGAGCTGCGGCGCCAGATAGAGGTCGTGACCAATCAGAGATCCCGAGTGGAAGTGGAGCGGGACAACCTGGCTGATGACTTGCAGAAACTCAAACTCAGGTGAGGACTGGTCTATAAATCCACTTCATTATCAAAGATAAGTGACATCTATTAGAAGAAAATAGATTATATGGACTGGGTCAACTAGACAGGTCGTGTTACAACAACCGAAGCAAATCAATAAATGGTTTTAGTTTTGTCATAATACAAATCACTGTAGATTTGAGACGACACATCGACCATAAGAGGTCAGAAGACTCATAAGCTTACTGAAACTCAAGCTATTTTTGTCTGTAAAACAGTCACATGATTGCCCCCAGAGGTTAGGTCTGTGTCAGAACGCATTTATATTCATACGACCCTGAGCTCCTGCTGTTTAATTCTGCCGCTCTGTTTGAAGAGACAGAAGAGCAGCGAACACGCGAAGGATTTGGATTTACACGGGCAATTTGCATTAGATCCGCTCTTTGACTTATTACTCACAAAACAACAGAGTAGTAAGCAGAATTAAGGCAGGTTTTATCACAACAATTTTTTTTCCTATTCAGGACTTAATATCAAAACATCTTTGGCCCCACTTCCAGTTGGGATGGGAGCAATCTGTGTTATGTTATGAGACAGCAAAAAGGCACCTGCCTCTATAAAAGGAAATGAAGGAAGTGTCTTCTTATGGTCTGTGTATTGTCACTTGACTGCAGGCTGCAGGAGGAGATTGTACAAAGAGAGGAGGCCGAGAACAACCTTGCAGCATTCAGAGCTGTAAGTCTGGCTTTAATATTATTCATATAGTGTATATAACCAAACATTAATTATATAATTATTATAAATTCTATAATGAAAATGACATTGAATGTTTTACAAAAAAACACAGGATGTGGATGCAGCCACTCTCGCTCGTTTGGACTTGGAGAGACGCATTGAAACGCTGCAAGAGGAAATCGCCTTCCTCAAGAAGATCCACGAAGAGGTTAGATCATGCCTACATACACAGATACTACTTATAACCAGGCGTTTATTAGAACAGAGCACTAATGTTACTCTGTAATGGCTGCAACTGTATTACACTTTTTTATTTATTGTGCCATTCAGATTAACAGTAATTATCACCAGAAATGTGTATGTATATGTATATATATAGATATATATATATATATATATATATATATATATATATATATATATATATATACACACACAGCTATCGTGTGTGTGCGTGTGTGTTTTTTTTTATTAATTTAATTATGATATACAAGATGCAAGGGTGGTGGTGGTTATGGAATTGGGGGGGGGGGCTCTGAACCAGACCTTCGCAGGTTCAAATATATATATATATATATATATATATATATATATACACACACACAGCTATCGTGTGTGTGTGCGTGTGTTTTTTTTTATTAATTTAATTATGATATACAAGATGCAAGGGTGGTGGTGGTTATGGAATTGGGCTCTGAACCAGACCTTCGCAGGTTCAAATGCCAACACCCCCAAGCTGCCACTAGTGGGCCATTGAGCCCCTTAACAAATACATTACTCTGGTTAAGGGCGTCTGCCAAAAGCCATAAATGAAAGGGTGTCTGAATGATGTCACAAAGCTCATAAAAACACTTTTCTTCATTTTTTGCTCTGTTTAGGAGATCCGTGAGCTGCAGGCTCAGATGCAAGAGACTCAGGTGCAGATCCAGATGGACATGTCCAAGCCGGATCTGACTGGTGCTCTGAGGGACATTCGCTCTCAGTATGAAGCCATTGCTGCCAAGAACATTGCAGAGGCTGAAGACTGGTACAAGTCCAAGGTAAAAGGAGAGAATTAGTATTTTGAAGTCTCCATCAATGTAAGCATAGCAATAATGGTTCATTTGGAGTTTAAATACAATTAGTCTAACACAGGGATCACCAACCTTTTTGTAACTGAGAGCTACTACATGGACACCGAGTCATATAAAGGGCTACCAGTTTGAAATACTCCTCTGAAATAACAAATTTACCTTTAGTTATATTATTATTATTATTATTATTATTATTAATGATACTCGTTTATCTATGTGAATACACTTGTGATTTTTGACAGTGACTATCAACAACGAATTAACTACATTTTACATTATAGACGCATCTCACTGATGAGTTGTGCACTTTTTATAGCAAGCCTGAGAGCTACTCATGTGCTCCTTGGGGGCTACCTGGTGCCCACGGGCACCACGTTGGTGACGCCTGGTCTAAAATAATCTTGTAAAAGCGTTTTCCAAGGTTTGTGAATGTGCTATTGCACCTTACTCTTAGATGCTTTTCTCCATAAAGCAGTTATTTTAGCCATCATAACATTTTCTGTTAGCTCGAAAGAGTTTATCCATTCTTTTGTAACCTTTATATTTAACTTAGGATTTCCTCCCACAGAGCTGCTCCATAGAAGTGTTTTTTATAGGGAGATATAGAGATGGATCTTTTTCGCTAACTATAGAGAGACAGTTCCTACAGACTTTCCTCTCAGCACAGACAAGCCTGGTCAAATCATTCTTGATCTCTCTCAGGAACATTGTGTTTCAGTCTGTAAACCCCTTACACAGGATGTTTTGTTTTTCACTGCTTCACTGCATATAAAAAGAAAAAACCTTGATAAGAACAATAGAATAAATCTCATTTCCTCTGCTAATGAACAAACATTAATTGTGACCTCCAGGTGTCAGATCTGAATCAAGCAGTATCTAAGAACAACGAAGCCCTGAAGCAGGCCAAGCTGGAGACCATGGAGTACCGACACCAGATTCAGTCCTACACTTGTGAGATTGACTCCCTGAAGGGCACGGTGCGTTTACAGCATGGCTCCTTCGAGTAGTGCCTTCAGCAATATTCCTAGCTATGCATTAATAACCATCATTGCTGTTTCCGATCCCCAGAACGAGTCTCTGATGAGGCAGATGCACGACATGGAGGACCGACACGGACGTGAGGCTGCTGGCTTCCAGGACCAAATTGCACGGCTGGAGGCAGAGATCGCCAACATGAAAGATGAGATGGCGAGACACCTGCGCGAATACCAGGACCTGCTCAATGTCAAGATGGCTCTCGATGTGGAGATCGCCACCTACAGAAAGCTCCTGGAGGGAGAAGAGAGCAGGTAGGACGTTTTTCCTTGTTCTGACCGAAGCGAAAATCCATCTATCCATCTCGATTTTGCATATCGAGAAGATTTATAAATATCCATTTAAAAGAGTTGACTGGATTTCGGATGATCCAGTACCACAAACACAGCAGGCTCTTTTATTGTATTAATAAATCAAATGTAATTAGTAATGAAGCTTCTTGTATTAGAAATTTTCATTGTCTGTGTCAACAGGATTACACTCCCTATGCAGGCCTACTCCACCATCAGCTATAGAGGTAAGAAGAAAATAAAAACTTCGGCATGAAAAACCTTTGTTCCTCTGAAGCTACTGTTGTCCATATGATGCGAAAGACCGAATAATGTGACCTCGAAGTGGATGAAACGTGTACTAGAGACAGCAGAGGGACCTTTCAAAAATGTCTCATTATGTAAATATATAAATAATGAAAGCTTAATGGTGGAAGTTTCATTTAGTAATTAGAATTTCCAAAGATGTTTAAAAAAATATGAATACATTATAGCAATCAATGATTTCATTCTACATAACCTTCACTCTACTGATATGCGGCTCTACTAGATTTTGAAGTTTACTTTGGATATTTGTGATGTTGAGATTTTCAATGGGAGTGATGAGGATAGACAGGATTAGAAATGAGTTTATTAGGGGGACAGTACATGTTGGGTGTTTTGGAGACGAGGTGAGGGAGGGTAGATTGAGATGGTTTGGACATGTGTAGAGGAGGGACATGATGTATATCAGTAGAAGAATGCTGAGGCCTGGCAGGGGGAAAAGAGGAAGGCCAAGGAGGAGGTGGTTTATGGATGAGGTGGTGGAAGACATGCAGGTAGTAGGGGTGAAAGCGGCAGATGTAGAGGACAGGGGACCACTGAAACTAGAAGCAGCATCAGCATGTGGAGATTTTTGCTCATTCAGCTTCAAGTGTGTTAGTAAATTCAGGTACCAGTGTAGGATGGGGAGGCCCTGTGGTGCGGTCAGCAATCCAATTAATAGGCTTGAGGTCAGCGCTCTATAGCAGGCCATTCAAGATCTTCTACTCTAACCCATGTGAACCATATCGCTCGCTTTGTGCGCCAACATGCTGAAACGGGTTCAAAAATGTAATTCTACAACATGTGGAGCGTATGTCTAAGGCACTGGCCTACCGATCGGAAGGTCATGGGTTCGAGCTCCGGTATCGCTAAGCTGAAACCCTTGGGTCATTGAGCAAGGCCCTCAACCCTCTGTGCTCCAGGGGTGCGGTATCATGGCAGACCCTGCTCTCTGACCCCAGCTTCCAAACAAGTTGCGATGACAAGAAATCATTTTACTGTGATGTAATGTCTGTGTAACAAATAAAGGCTATTCTATTACAATTCAATTGTAAAATTCTATCTAATCTGACAATTAAATTAAAAAACTATCCATACCTGCACAATCTGTGTGTGCTGGATGTTGAAAAATCCTAATCTTATGTTCATTCTCCACAAACTTTTGCCCAGATAGTGTATTTTAAAGTATTTAAATTTGCTTACTATGGTGATGTCACACAGAGACAAGTCCAGAGCACCAACAACGAGCCTCTGAAATGCACTCGAAGAAAACGGTGCTCATCAAGACCATCGAGACACGTGACGGCGAGGTACAGTACACATTCATGCTCTTAAATCCTATAAAAAAGATCATCAGACATGTCTCAGCTTGTCTTGTCAAAACAGAATTGTCGTTTTTGTTTCTAGACGTACAAAGGCGCACACACACACACACACACACACACACACACACACACACCACCAGAGTATACTTTAAAAGCCCTGCATTGGGTGTAGCTTCATTCTCATTGGGAAACAGGAAGTGTGTAAGTATCATATACTCATATGTTTCATTCTTCGTTTTTGAAATAACAGGTTGTGAGTGAATCTACACAGCACCAGCAGGACATCATGTAGAACTTCACCAAGGAGCTGAACCACAAACCCCACAAGAGGTTACAATAAAACCATAAGGTCCAGCAGTTATATCCTGTGCTTCCCCCCCCCCCTTATTACTCCATACACAGCTTATCTGAAACCTGAGCACTGCTAAGCACTGCAAAGGGGCGAAAGGAAGTGAACTTCGATGATTTGCATTTAAAAAAGAAAACGTACAAAAAAAATTCTTAAGAAATATACGTCCAAGATCCTTCTGTATTCACGCAGAGCTGAACTATGATAGAGGAGCTCAGAGGGACGCAAGTTAAACACACAAGTTAGGGATGATATGTAGGTGAATAAACATGGTAAGGGAGGACAGGAGGGAGGGCAAGTGATGCAGACTGAGCATATAGCAGTGATATGTTTTGACGAGGAACTCGGAATAAAGTAAATACGCAACAAACTCAACTCTGTGTGTGTGTGTGTGTGTGTGTGTGTGTGTGTGTGTGGAGTGTATACAATTAAAGAACTCTCAAAAAAAAAGCAAATCACAACCCAAACCCACATGGTGGAATCACATACTTTATCATAATATCCATGTCCATACAAATACATGCTTTATTATAAGAAGGCGAATAAGATTAGATTGTAAGGTGCACGTTCTGATGAGAACTGTTCCCCTCAGTTCTTTGCTTATTCGATGGAGGGGTTCTGTAAGCATGTCCGAATTGCAAATAAATAAGCTGGCAAATAAATAAACCCATTTGTATGCTCGTCAAGTCTTTAAAAAATAAAAAAAGGAGAATAAATAGCAAAGTCATTTCAAAGTAAATAAAATGGTAAATGTGCATTCTAGTGCATCCTATGTACAAAAACAGAGGTGCAGTGATTTGAACATACAGCTTGTACAACAGAATGTAAAAAAAAAAGGAGGAAAAAAAAAGGAAGATCTACAGAGAATGGTCTTAGCGAAACCACAAATGAGAACCTACTTTTGTTCTTGAGGACACCACAGATATTAGGAGATGGCATCAGCATCAGCACTACACTTTACCACGGCACAGCAAAAATAGCACAGCGATGAGCGACAGGGTTTCACGCGGGGATTCACTGATGCCACATGGGTGGAAGTCCAAGAAACACTAACCAAAGAGGTAACAAAAAAATAAAAATAAATAAATAATAATAAAACAACAATAAAAAAAAAACTCCACCAGCCAGTGCTAGTGCCATTAGTCCCACAAAGTTCAACAGTCTGCAGTGTTCCAGCAGTCCCTGAGTATCACTTCACCTCTGTTTTTTTTTTTGTTTTCTTCTGTCACCATTATAAATTGCTCTCAGACTGCACCAGATGCTGTAATATGGCTCTTTCCCCTGCAGCCTTGTTAAAAACGAGGCAAAAGGAGCAGATTCTCCTGAGACAGCCTCCCACTAGGAGCCTCAAGGCAAAACCCCTTCCTGCACAGCTATTTGGTTGACTTCATGACAAAACAACATGAACGACAATGCAGATGTAAACGGCAGAATCCACAGATTTACAATGAGATAAAGGATCTTCATTTTCCAAGATTCAGCACCAAGAGAGAATTTCCCTCATTGCAATAATGCCAGGAAATGGATTTCTTTATTTATTTTACATTTTCGTTTCACTTCGCGGCTTTATCATGCCGATATATCAATATATTGTGACGCCTTCGTTTATTCTTTTCGTGGATGTCCGGCTCGTTTTCTGACGAGAATAGATGTACCGCAGCTCAGGCACACTTTCAGCAGTGAATGGAAATGTGTGTGTGTGTGTGTGTGTGTGTTGTAGGTGCGTGCAAGACTTACAATCCTTAAGCAACATGCTCAGCCTTGTACTTCCTCCCTGTATACAGTTCTTACACACAAATGGGTCAGGGACAGCACCAGGTAAGTGAGACGGCTGTTTCAGATTGTTTAATGGTGTGCGAGGGGGTGTCGTCACACTCGGAGGTTAGGTCCAGCCCCGGAGGTGAGGGGGACGGTTGATCCACACTCGTAGTCTATGTCCACAGCGGTGTGTGTGCCAGAGAGCCGAGAACCAGGATATGCACACCCTTCCCCTTGGCGCTCACGGAAACTCTGGATGTAGCTCTGAAACAGGGAGAAGAGACTAAGGATGTATTTTAAAAAATCGGATGTATTTTATGAATATTGACATTTTATATGAAACAGGGTCAAGTGTCAAAATCTTTTTTTTTTTTTTTAATGTGGCTTGCAAGATCTTTTTGTATGATTGTCTTAAAATAAGGCTATGCTGCTTTAAAGTGGGCATTGACAATAAACTACATCTCCCACAATGCATTGTGACTATGTTGCCTGAGAAGCGATGGCATCCTGATTGCAGTGTATCGGCGTTTCAGCCCACATAAGTGTTTACCGAGGGCGATTTTTCCAACAAGCGGAATTGAGAAATTTCTACAAATTATCCCAAAGTGTCCAGGAAGCGAAAAATTGATACAGTTGGAAGGAAGTTCCAAGAAATATGAGAAAGCGAATCCATGTTTGTGCTTCAAGGAGGAAAACCGCTATGCATTTTGTTTTATGAGGCTTTATCTCATCAAAGACTATATACTGTCATAGTTACAAGTGGCCTTTCGAGGGCTTTCGAGTTTGAGTGACATCCCTGCTAACATCACCCAGCATATCATCACTAATAACACAATATCTGTGTGTGTAACATTTTGTTTTCCATAAGTGACAAATAAATGACATCTCAATTCAGATTTAGGATTTAATCAGGGAGAGGATGTTTATATTTATGTATAGCTATGTATAAGTTTTTTTTTTAGAAACAGGTTTTTAGTTACACTTTCTAAGAAACACGTACTATATATCATATGAATTTGAATGTTTTGGGGTTAAGGGCCTTGCTCAAGGGGCCACTAATAGCGGGGACATATGAATTTGTTTTTTTCCTTGTTATTTACCGGAGATAGAACATCTCCATCATATCGACGGACGGGCTGGGGTTTCCTACGGTATGGCGGTTCTGGGTGCATTGCTTTGCCCGAGTGCGTGTGTTGCTGAGACTGCTGCTTCCTCCTTTTCTTCCTGCTGCACTCCCTCCGCTCCTCCTTCTGTCTGATCCGCATGAGCTGCACTCGCCGCTGCTGACGGCTTATCATCACTGTCGTATGGAATATACATGATTGAGACACATAAAATCTGAATTAAAAACACATTTACTATTATATGAGGAGTAACTTCAAACATATGCTAAACGCTTACATTGTTTCCCATTTTATTATGATGTGTTTAATGCAATTTGCAACACACAAACACGCACACCCAGAGTCCCCTGCTGGAGATACATTTTAGAGTACACTGGTAGACAGAGCCATCTGTCACACTGCCCACACATGCAGACACAGACTCACACTACGATACACTCATTCAACCCAGACAGCCTCATCCATGCATTCTTAAAAATGCACACAGTACACACTTGTTCAAACACTAGAAAAGCACAATTGACTATAAAGCTGGAATGAACAAACATACATAAATCTTTCAAAAATCAGCTTTGTCAGGCATGAAAATGCTATATAATCCTTCGGCATACTTGGAAATGCATTATGAGCAGTCCCTTGCTCATCCTGATACTTAGCTCGCTGGAAATAATAATGCTTGATGGTCTGGCAGACATGTACTTCAGTTTGTGGGATAAATCAATGTGGTCTCTTCAATATTTTATCACTGGTTTTTGCAAATATAAAAAGAATGTCTGGCTGGTATCTGAGACGCTAAATAAGAACCCCCTTTGCTCCAAGACCAACTAAAATCCTCTATGGCATGGATTTTGCTTTGTATAGATACTGATGCATGACACAATTACTACATATTTAGACTCTGAATATCCCCTGGTCTACCACATGTGGGAAATCATATCACATCCATATCGTCATCATACATACATACATATATATATATATATATATATATATATATATATATATATATATATATATATAGACAACCACATACATATATATATATATATATATATATATATATATATATATATATATATATATATACACATACACATACACATAAACACACACTATACATATATATATATATATATATATATATATATATATATATATATATATATATATATATACACATATACTCTCTCTCTCTCTCTCTATACCCCTCTCTTACACTCTATCTCTCTCTCACAGTCTCTCTCTCTCTCCGTACTCCACACCGTTTTCTTTTAGTGTATTTTTACACTTGGACTGTTTCAGAGCCTCAAGCGTTCTTAGATCCATGACTCAAGGATGGAATTGAGGAAGTCTCAAATGTTTACATTTTACTAGTGCTCTGTCACTGTGTGAATGTAGAGTAGCAAACCACCATAACCCTTCTCCTTGTCCTCACCTTTAGTGTGGGAGTACCCTTCAGCCGTCACTCGCCACTGCACGAGTGCTCCCAACAGGGCGAGGGCAGGCCAGGCTCCAAGCACGGCCCACGTCACCCAACACTGCGAGCGTGCTGGGACAGCCTTCACCCGCTCGTAGATGTAGCGCACCAACGCAAACAGCTCTACAAAATAATCAGCTGCCACAGCGATAACCGCTGCTCCGAACGCCGCGGTAGACAGAGTGGTGAAGAAGCGCTGCCACTGCAGTGTGAGAACAGCAAACAGCATTCCCAGGCCCAGCAGCACCCCGAGTGGCACCCACACTGAGCGCGGCGGTGCAGATGACAACTCCTCCATGCCTACCAGAGTGCCAATGCCTGCCAGCAGTCCCAGGAGAAGGCCCACCATGAAGAGACCAACACTGCGCACCAGCATGGTGACCAGGCCGCACAGCGTGCCAATGCCTAGCCCGATTCCTGCACTGGCCTCAGCGCTAAGCTGCGTGTCCAGCACTCGCTCCTTGTAGCACAGCAGGAATACCACCACCGAGCCGAACATCAGGCCTGTCAGGAAAAGCACGGCCTTGAAACAGCGGTAGCCTGTGAGAAAGAGTTCATTTTGTTAGATCACTCATCTATCAGGGCTATGAAGTTCATCCCTCAGACTATATTAGTAGAGTAGTCTTTATTTGTCACATATACATTACAGCACAGTGAAATTCTTTCTTCTTTCTTTACATATACCAACTTGTTTGGAAGCTAGTGTCAGACCACAGGGTCAGTCACGATATGGCGCCCCTAGAGGACACAAGGTTAAGGCTCTTGCTCAAGGACCCAAGGACCCAAGAATGGTAGCTTGGCAATACTGGGCTCAAACTGCCCACCTTCTGATCAGTAGACCCAGGGCCTTAACCACTGAGCTACACCTCTCCTCCATTTAGCTACACCCTCCATAACCTAAGGTACATTTACAGTTAACATTATACCCCAAGACAAATAAAGACCATTATATGGACAACAGTTTGCAAACACTAGATCATGCCATTCCAGATTTGGTCCCTATTTGCAGTAATAATGTCCAACCTTTTTAGTAACACTTTCCAATACATTAAAATTAAATTTAGGATTTACAAAGTCAAACCAGACTGTTCAAGTCTCGACTGATTGTCGAATTGTGTGTGTGTGTATATGTGTGTCAGGTGGGGGCTATATTTAATTGTATAAAACACCCGTGCGAGTGTTGCACGGTAAAGCGCAATATCAATGCACTAAAAAACAATCAAAAATTTATTTACACAATTAAATATGAAAAGAATATGCATATTCAGAATATTTAGGCCATTGCTAAAAATTTAAATACTCGCTCACATGAAAATTAAATTCATTTCATTTAATCATGCGTGTTAGAAATCTTTTCACGTTTTTATTTGCAACATTATCATAATGGGCTGTATATAACATTATTGAAAGAAAAGCGGTAGATCTAAAATGACAGACATTGAGCCCCATATGACCAAAATGGCATGATCCTCATTTCATAACAAACTCTGCGCAAAACTTTTGCGATATTTTCTAAATGTTGATAAAAAAACTGTTGCGAAATGACAGTGTTTCCATTACCCATATCATCCAAACTCGTCCTCTCGCGATAAGTCATTCAAAAAGAGGAAGACGGATGTAGGCAGGCTTACTTATATACAGCCAACGCGTTAGCCGTTTTTATTTTTAATCGGAGACATAGGCGTGTTATACAAGCATTAATGACGAGGCAATCCCGCTATACTTGGGAGCGGCTATGTTTGCGCTTGTTCTGGGAAGCAATAGTGCGTGAAGGACCTGTGGATTCAGAATTTCCAGATTAACACGTCCACTTTTGAGCTGTGCAGTGCATCATACCTAAAGGCAAGGCAAGGTATTTCATGTGACCTAGAAATGCGAAAAAATAATGTTTCCTTTACAGTTTTGCATATTATTCCTTTTTCACATCGTCTAAGAAACCACCTCATGCGAGCCTAAAAACTATTTTTTTGTATTTTTTTCTAAAATGTTTTTTTTTTTTTTTTTTTTTTTTTTTTTACAAATTTGAAGCGTTTCCATTAAGCATATTTTCAATTTGCTATTTAAATTTGCACACTTTAAAGGGTAATAGAAACGCACTTTGAGAGACAATTAGTCTAAGTCTCCTTCTATCAAAGCACTGAATCCTCAAATCATCACCCCTAGCATTCTAATAGGGTGGAAGTCAGTTTTCTGCACAGGCCACTCCAGGTCTTAGTAAAACAAATCTTCATAAAGTGTTTGTAAATATTTGGCCCCGTTAGTTCCATTTATTTCCTTCATAATGAAACAACCCATGTTTTATCTCTGAATTTTGTCTTAAATTCATTTGTAGTGACCTGAACACACACAGACACACCTTAAGTGCCGTGGTCTCTACACACAAACAACACAGACTCAACTGATTAGAATGGAAATCCATCTTTCCCTCTGATATCCAGCCTGATTATGCTTGTTTGTGGGAAAGAGGAAATATCTTGAAACAAAGAAGCACCTCGAAACAAGTGTGTGGAGACCAACAACGTACTGTCAGATTGTACAGAGTGACAGGGATGGAGAGGACCTATGATGTAGAAAATGACTAAATGAGAACTACAAGTGTCATACAAAACGAGAGAGGAGGGATTCGGGAAGGGGGTAACATGAACATCGACCAGCTGTGCTGACTTCACAGTTCAAAAACAGCTCACTAGTGTGATCTTGTGACTCTTCAGATCTCATTAACATGTCTCCACTTTCATCACCCACCCCATCTGCAAGCATCCGAGAAACAGGCTGTGCTTCATCGCTACAGAAAATAATTTCGATGACGTTATGGACTTTCATGGGCAGACAGAAGCAGCAATAAAAAAAGGAGAAACAAGTACTCTGCTTGAATCTTGGATATGATTTATGGAGAACACATTTTAGGCCATGGATTTGGAGAAGGTTTAAAACTGATTAGCAGCACAAAAAAAATTATAAATCACTTGGGTCTGTGGGAACAATTACATAATCCCTGAAATTATGTAGAAAAATACAAAAATAAAGCAGCCATGTTCCACTGCACAAAAGTAATTTAATGTTCACTCTTTTGGGGGGGTCTGGAAGTGGGTTGGGGGTCCTTAAATGAGCAATGGTCTGATGAGACCTTTTCCTTTCTAGTATTTTAGAAGACAATAAAGTAGATGGTAACTCAGTGGTTACGGCATTAGGGCTCAGGATCAGAAGGTTTCAGGTTCAAACACAACACAAAGCTGGGCCCTTGAGCAGGGCCCTTAGCCCTCAACTGCTCATTTGTAAGCCACTCTGGATAAAGGCTTCTGCCAAACACCATAAACATAAATATAAATAGGGTAAAAAGGATAATCATTTGTTATCACAGCCATAAACAGAAAGTAATATTTAGTTTCCATGGAAGATGACCATTTTGTGAGGAAAAAACATTCGTTACTCAAAACACTTTTGGACCACCAAGGTACGTCACTGCCCAAGAGCACAGGTGGCCTTAATTTGCATAAGAACACAATTTACATACAACACATCACTCTGTCTGCATTGCGACTGTTGGAGATTTTAAAGGCACACCATATGAGCTTAATTGTGCCTATTTTTATAAATTAGCACCAATAAATGAAGAATCATTGGGTTTAGTCTTTGATTAGTTGAAAGAAGGTACTTTCACTGAAACTATTCTCTTGTTGCTTATTTATTTGCCAATTATACAAATTATATTACACTTGAATGGAGTAAACACACAATTGCTAAACCAGAAGAATTACATTTTGACTAGACAATCATAATTAATAGAATAATTTTTATTTAAAAGCCACTGATTAAAGTGAAGCCACTGGATTGATACATTACAGACATCTTTCCATCCATATTTCACTCCATACAGTGCATATCTCTCTATCCCACATACCTGGCTCCAAACACCCATCCGTCCATTCATCCGTCCATCCATCTCTCTATTATCTCCTCAAACATTTCCCATTTATGTATCTCTGTTCATCCAATATACAAAGGTCACTATCCGTAATAAATCTAAACAAGCATGGCAGTCTCACGTACCAAAAAAGCAGTAGATGATGCCAAACAGGCAGCACATGGAGCAGACTACGGACGGTACCACCTCATAACTGCGTTCCGTTCCCAAATCGCAAGGATCCCGTGGCTCTGGACCGACTTCTCGTGGAGGCGGGGCCAGTTTGAAGGCCAGCGTCTTCAGTGTGGACGTCATTGATGACAACTGGGTGCCGGGCGAAAAGAACCACAAATCCAAGTAGGGGAATGGTAAGGTAAAGGGGAGGAGCTCTGAGATTAGGGAACACCTCCGGTCCACATGGATCGACCTGAAAACAAAAAAGTGTAACAATATAGATTAATTAAAAAATGTATGAAATTTGCATTTGCAGCAGTATATAGACCAGAGCAAAAGGCTTGGAGAATGCAACATTGCACACAAAGACTCCCATAATTCAGCCTCCCTCCTTTCAGTCTTTCCTCACGAGCTCCTAACGTCATATGAGACTCGAGGGGAAAAAAAAGAAAGAAAATCACACCTCATTCAGAATGAGACGTGCGGATCTCTGTACAGTTCCCCCGTTCTACACTACTGCTTCTGCAGACATGATGTAATCTTTTCTTCCTCCGCTCATATATCAGCCAGAGCCTTCACACTGTTCATTTTTTTTTTACAATGTGATTAATACAAACCCACGCCACATGCTAACCAGTGAGTCAGCTCTCCATCCATCAGACAACCTGTTACCACTCCGTGCCAAAATTTAGGTATCTGTGTCAATTTAACCATTGGTTTCCCATCTCTATACATCCATCCATCCAACCTAACTTTTTATCTCTTAGCTTTAAATCTCTTTGATTAAGCATATGATTATCTCCCAGTCTACTCCTGGCCTTTAAATTTCTCTCAGTCCAAGTTTGTCTTTCTCACCCTTCAATTCCCTTTTTCTCTATATTTTAGATACATTCTCATTCAATCCCTTTATCTCTATATCCTCCTTTCCTTCTATCCTTCTTCAAGAGCACTTATTCCATGTTTCCAGCAATCCATCCATTCATTCATTTCCACTTGTCCTCCAAAATCTTCCAGCCGAGGAATCTCTGACCGCTCATCCATCCATCCATCCTCTCAGTGTTTCCAGCTATCGATCAACAATCTATAAAAACACCCCATTTACCTATCTATTAACAAAAAAATAACATCCATATGCAGCAATAAACATTGTCTTCACCTCTCCATTTTCTTTTCTAGCTTCCTTGTTTCTCCATCTCTCGCACTCTCTCTCCCTTTTATTTAGTATTTTCTCTCTCTCCTACTCCAATTCCCATTATTCTTGTTCTCTCTGTTTTCCTTTCACCCCGTCTCTCTTCTACTCCCTCTCTAAACATGCCTGACTATGATAATCTCTCCTCGGGAGCAGGTCGTATCTGTGCTCGATCAGGTCAGTACAGGGTTGTTACTGGTTGTTGCTCTTTAAAACACAGTCTGATCCACAGCGCTTTAGCACATCCTGTACATTCAATCTCCCAAACGATAACAATCTCCAACTTCCTGTCTATTGCCATAACAACCGCAAAGCACTGTCCTCGGCAGCCTGGAGTGACCAATAGGAGGGCAGTCTAACCTCCCATAGCAACAGCCTGACAGCCAATCGGAAGGGTGCCATCTCCCTGTGGTTTGTGTGTCTCGTTTTGGTGTTTCTGACTAACGCTCTGGCGGCGAGACAAAAGCGTAGCCGTGATTCAAACGCATGTGTACACCCACACCCACAAAGTCACAATCATACATCCTTGCACGTTCATGTTTTCGCTTTTGTCCGGTGTCACATGCTCGCTCCATCTGGCATTCTGTAACATTTGACGCCTAAGCGCGCTGATAGTGAGGCAGGTACAGAAAGGATAGAAACATGATGTCCAGAATTTTCTACAATAAAATATTAAAAGTTAAAAGTTAACTTCATATTTTAATTAAAAGTTAAAATATAATCTGGATTAATCTTTTGATCATTTTATTTTAATAGCACTTCTACAGGTAGTTTGTTAGCAAGTATATCAACTATCAACAACAAGGGTCAAGCAAATGCACCAATGTGATAAGTACAAAAAGTTAAATATAGTGTCTTATAACATTTTTTTATGATATAATAGCTCATTTTGCTGCCATAAACCTAAACATAAGAAAAAAAGAATCAAGATTATAAGATTATACGATTTTATGATTTCAAGAGGATTTCAAGTCTAGTTTAAACGGTAGGAAAATTTTTACTAATGTTTTTTCTAATGACTTAATTGTCCTCAAAATGACATACACTTAAGACAAATAAACGTAATTCATATTAGTGGTTTGTAAAGGACACGTGTCAAACTCAAGGACTGCGGGACAAATGTGGCCCTCCACATCATTTTATGTGTCGCGCAGTTTAAAGAGAGAGAGTTTAAAGAAAGATGTATGATTGTCTTTAAATAAGGCTATTCTACTTTAAAGCATGAAAAGGAGTTTGACACTGCTGCTATAGGACAATAAAAATGTTTAGTATCCATTAAGGACTGTCCTGATTAGGTTTAAGTATTTAACATTAATTTTATCAATTCCGGTTATCGATTCCAATTCTTATAGATTCATAGTTTCAATTCCAAATGCTGAAACAACCACAGTTGCTTAGTTGCGACACCCTGCATGCAACGTATTTCTTTATTACAATATTTACACTTGGCGTTCTCTTCATTTTAAACAAAGTGTAGCCACACTTTTGATTGCTTCCTGCGGCCCATCTTGTAAACTGATGTTTAGATTATCACATAAGGTCCTGGCAGATTGGATGCGCAGAAGGTCCTGGCAGATTGGCAGGCGAGGGGGAAAAAAACAAAGAAAAAAAAAAACAAAGAAAAAAAAACCAAAAAACAAACAAAAAGCACCCACGAATTGAAATTTGTAGTTTATAACAAGTATCTGATTCTAGAATCCCAACCTTAGTCCTGATGCCGTTCTACTTCTGTGTAAATGTTCACTCACTCAGGCAACAACAACAAAGCAAAGTCAATACCGTAGATTCTCACTTTTGGAATTGGAAAAAGTGAAGCTGATGTGAATCCTTACCTAAAGGCACACTTCCAACACCATGGTGATAGTCATTAATGCATGCTTAGCCGTATAGTTCCTGTTGTGTATAAGGTCTGACAGTATCTAATAAAATCAGTTTAGGTTTTACACAAGGTTAAAAAGTATTTATCAATTCACTGTTAAAGTTTAAGTGTACATAATACACATGAGAATTTAACTGTACACCTGTTACGGACATCTGTACACGACATGTTCTAAACAGTTAAGACACAATGTAGTGTCATTTTATTAAATATATATATAAAAGAAAATAAAAAAATCCTCCCTGTTTAGCAAAGAGTTGCATTTCAGACAGCGTCCGTGCTAGGAGGCGGAATAGCAGTGTCAGTGTTCCCCCTTATTCCCACTGACGAGTATTATGAGTGAGGTCAACGAATCATTGCCTATATATAATCAGACACTTCTATAACAGCATCCATAAGTCAATAAGAATGACGGTATGTTATAAACCATGTCACAGTCGCCACAGGCTGGCTCATTAGTAACAAACCTACACTTACAGACAACAATGTTTTTCATTCTTGCTGTGTAAAAGCTGATTTGAGATAATGACCCTTTTTAAAAATACTATACAAATAAAAATGAATTAAATTTAAATTGAATTGCATATTCCTGAAATATAGCCTTGGCTGTTTGTTTTTCAGTCTCTCAATCACTCTTGTTCTTTAAGCATTAATTCATGAAGTGACTCACTGTGTTTAAAGTAGACGCTGTAACCAAATCAGAACCTACCAGTGCAGAAACTATTGCTCAATGCATGTGCTGCACACACACACACACACACACACACACACACACACACACACACACACACACACACACACACACACACAGGTCAATTCTTCATACACAATGTCTTCTTAAATGCAAAGACATTTGGGTAGAGAAAAACATATTGTCATATAGTAAATAATACTTTCATAACAATTGCCATTTACCCCTTGCAACTTATTAGCAACTATTTTGTGGCCCAGTACTGGTTTGTGGTAGTTGTAGACCACTGATCCAAGTATTTATAAGTATATTACGTATACCAAACAGACATTGTTTATATCTTTAATATGTATAAAATAGACCTGAACCCCTCAGAGCCAATCAGAAATTAATTGGCCCACATGCACACGCACACATACAAACACTAGATCAGGGGTCAAGAACGTGGTGCCCGTGGGCACCAGGTAGCCCCCAAGGAGCACATGAGTAGCTCTCAGGCTTGCTATAAAAAGTGCACAACTCATCAGTGAGATGCGTCTATAATGTAAAATGTAGTTAATTCGTTGTTGATAGTCACTGTCAAAAATCACAAGTGTATTCACATAGATAAACGAGTATCATTAATAATAATAATAATAATAATAATAATATATAACTAAAGGTAAATTTGTTATTTCAGAGGAGTATTTCAAACTGGTAGCCCTTTATATGACTCGGTGTCCATGTAGTAGCTCTCAGTTACAAAAAGGTTGGTGATCCCTGCACTAGATCAATATAGCTCCAAGCAAAAGCAGTGAAGAAGATTAAGTGGATTTTGGTTCATCTATTCCTCCCATTTACACCCCCTGCCCTCTAGAAATCGATAAGCTAGTCTACAACTGCTCTGGCCTATAAGCGATTTCTCTTGCCCACACACTATCTAGTCCTCTAGCTTTTTCTTCTTGTGACACATTTTCCTCGCAGCATTCCTTATCCTCCCATCCCTGCCCCTTTACTTTGCCCCTTACCTCCATCCTTTTGTCTCTCTTAGGCATGGAATGAATCGTTAGATAGTAAAAAACACACAGTCAGCGAGCTTACCAGACCACTTGGTGGTTTCGTGTGTCAGTAAACAAGTCGACACTCATTCAGAAAGAATGGTCATAGTGCATAAAATCGGAGCTTTTCAGTCGTCCGTGAGTGTGGCAGGTGCGCCATTTGTGCGGGGTGCGATGCTACATTGTGCAATCCGTGCCACCTGCTCCACCCCGGCAAGCTGTTTCCTCCTACCCGGCTATCCGTGGGCTCTTCACACTCACGACTGCCTTACTCATCCCCCCGCAGCATGAACGCAGCCATGAGATAAGCCACCTACAGTACGGAATGTGCTTGAGTTATGTGCTGGTTGAATTGATCAAAATGAATTGATTAAAGTGTGCGCTTTGTGCATCTGCATGCATGGACGTCTTTGGAAAGAGGTCAATTCTTGCCAAATTTGGCATAGGGATTATAGGGTATATCTAAAATGTATAGCTACCGGCTATTACCCTAATATTTACAGAATAATTGCTGCACAGTCTTACATATACACACACAGGAGAAAACGTAAATCTGGCACAGTCAATGTTCAAAGTTGATGAGAAAGAAATGAATGGTCAGCAAAAAAAAATCCCTTAAAAAAACGGCTTGGGTAAGTATTCAGCCCCAGGTTACGAAAGCTCTAGATAGAAAAACACTGTCTTAATGAGGACATGATGTACTGATAATTGGCCTTGATGTGTGAAATATTAAAATAGCTCAGATTTTCTGTACAGAAAACATATTGGTTGAGCTGTCCCTAAAAACACCATTAGTATGAGGAAAAATAAGTGAAAATGAGAATTATTTTTAAGCATAGTATCTGGATATCCCAGAAGTCACTGCTAGATCAATAGAGAGGAAGCTGCATCAGACCTCTCAGGTACTACCTAGACAACTCGGTCCCCCTAAACTCAGTGCCGAAACGATACCGGATACTGAAAAGAGTAATACAGTACAGTGGCTGAGAGTAGTCATTCAAAATCTCAGCATAATTCAGTGTGAAAAAAACATTCCTCAAGAAAAGCACAGCCAATGGTGTGTCTGAAATCCCTCCCTATCTCCTATATAGTGCATGATTTCGAGTATTGGCCATTTTACATTCATTTACTTGTTTGTACCCAAAATGGCCTCCAAATCAGGGTATAGGTTTTGATTGTACACTCATCCTTCCTCACACACCCTTCCTCCCATTTAGCGAAATCAATTGCAATACAGTACATAGGGATTAGTAAATGATTTGAATAAGTTTTTGAACAAGTTTTTGAACAAGATTTGAACAAGACACACAAAATGCCAAAGTGTGATTTTATGGTGATTCTGAGACCAAATATTAGACACGTTTTGCCAAGATGCAAAAGAAGCACAGGGTTATGTTTCTATTAAGATTATCCCTACAGTGAAGCCTGAACAACAAACGTGGGAAGAAGTTTAGCTGAAACATGACCTTTTATTCCTTTGAACTTATGAATATTAATTTCCAATGTTTCTTCTTGGTTTATTGCTGATATTGTCCTTATAGGAATCCTGGCTCACATATCTTGGCTTTGTTTTAACAATTCTCTCATCAGTTCAGAACAACCATCACCTCTCTTTTTGTGTTACAACAGTGTTTTGGGTTTTAGATATTCCATGCTAATGTATGAGCAGTGAATATTAAATGTCTGCAAACTCATATTTATCCTCAAAAAAGAGGAAAAAAAACAGCTCTGAAAATTTGAGGGTTCTCATTCGGAACGTAATTAACAGCAAGTTACGGATTTTCTTAAAATTTGGGGGAATCTGCAGCAGGGCCAAATGTTCAGGAACATTAGGAATAACATTTTAAACTGTGTTTTCACCAACACATTACATAAATATATGTTGTTTTGTTTGTAAAGTGACAAAAATAAATGTCTAGAGCAGGGGTGGGAAAACCTTTTGGCTCAGGGGCCACATGGAATATATATATATACACTTTATATGCAATATAATGTATGCTTTATGAAAATAAGGCAAAACAATAAGTTTTACAATAAGTAATAGTGTCGTATCAACAATCCCATCCCAGTTACCATGGGCCTTCTGGCTGATTCTTAGGTCAATACTCTCTTATCAGTTGTGCCATACTCTTTCCATTTTCAGATGACGGACTGGACAGTGCTCTGTGAGATGTTCAAAGCTTGGGATATGTTTTTATACATGGGATAACAACATATCCCAAGTTTTTATACATTTTATACTTGGGATATGTTTTTCTTCTCCACAACTTTATACTTGACCTGTCTGGAGTGTTCTTTAGTCTTCATGATGCAGTTTGCTCACTCCATCGACCTCACAGAATGCCTTCACAGAACAGCTGTAATTATACTGAGATTTAAGTACACACTGGTAGACTCTAATTACTAATTAGGTGACTTCTGAAGGCAGTTGATTGCACTGAATTCTATTTAGGGGCATCCGAGTAAAGGGGGGAGAATACATATACGCACATACACATACACTCCAAACTTTTCAGATTTATAAAAAATCATCATGTATCATTTCCCTTCCATTTCACCATACTTTCTGATGGTCCTATCATATAAAATCCCACACAAATATAAATTTCTCTTTAAATTGCAACTTCATTTCACAACATTGATCTCAATAATCACAACAGAATATTTTTCCCAAATCATGCAGCTCTTCAACTTCCATAGGTTCCAAAGAGTAAAGAAAAGAATTTTCCTTTCTTGAGACCAACGTCAGAACATCGTTTCCGTTCCAAGCAACCCCAAAAATAGCCAATGTGGTGTGATAAAGCTCGTCCCTTCCTCTGTCCTACTGTGAACAGCAGAATTTGCTACTCTGTGTGTAAGTGCGTGTGGGCACATTAGGAAAACTGCCAGCCAGAAAAATCATGGGCGGTAAAGAGGTGGGTGGAAAATGCGTGTGGGTTAAAAATGGACTGAGAACATGAATGAAAAAAAGCAAGACACAGAAAGAGAGAGAGAGAGAGAGAGAGAAAGCATAGAGAACATTAATGTAAGCAACTACAAAAATGAGAAGAAATATTCAGTATGATATATAATGAAAAATGCAAATGCCTCAACGGAGAGAATCAAAGGCTTACATAATTCCTTCATAATGTATCATAGCTTGTCTACAAAATGTCTCCTACTGCTCCATCTGCCAACGGCGGTAATCAGAACATACAGGCGTATGCAGAGATGTCCATTTCAAACACACACCCTCACATAATCAGGGACTGAGTCATTAGGAATAGTTTGCTGCCTTTTATGGATTTACATTTTCTCGACCACAATGGATACAGCAGATATGCCTAATGCCTTGCTCTTTATCGTAGGCTTGACTTGCTTGACTTTGGCCACATGTTATTTGTTTATTATTCAGCTGGCCGCTTTGGGAAATCTCCTAGTGGTGGAGATTTCCATGATGGGAAAAACATCTTTGGGATCAAATTTAAATTCATGCTTAAATGTGGATCTTTTTTTTTTTTTTTTTTTTATAAGTACAGTGTAACCTCTGCTTACGAGTGTACCAGTATTCGCGTAATTCAGTCGTGATCCATAAAAAAAGTTTTTTTTTTTTTTAATTGTATTGGCTTACGAGAAAAATTTCAGCTTACAAGTGATACGAATTTCATTCGCTCAAATCGGAGACTACTGTTCTTTTGTTTGGCCACCCACATTGTCCGTGTGAACAGCGTGCAACCCACAGTTAGTGTCTTGAGTTCATAGCGAGAGCATTGTCTCAGCCCATATATGATAATAGGGAAGGAGATTCTACTTCCAAACAATAATTCTCTCTCCTCCGAATGTCTTCATCATGCCAGCATTCAGTCTTCTCATAGATAAAGTTTCCAGTAAATGATAACATTTTTCCATTTTTATAGTTTAAGTCACTGTTATTAAATGCTACAAACTAAACAGTATTAGTGCATATTGTTTGTATTTGTATTTTTCAAGTAATATTTTTGGTGGTCTGGAACTCATTATCTGATTTTTTTTTTTTATTAAATTCATAAGCTGAGGTATTACTGTACTCCGACTCATGCTTTCCATCATCAGATTGCTAGCACAGTTAAAGGTTAATGGAAAACAAAAATAGCAATATTTTCAACATATTAATAATGCTGTAATGTGGCAATAAGGCTTCACCATTAGCATAAAAACATTCAACATTAACACAGCTGAAGTAACGGAAGCCTGCAGCTACACAAAGCAGAAAGTAAACTTGTATAGTTATCGATCTTTGAGATGGCATGATGGCCGTGATGATGTCTGATCCCAGTGGTTCGATCATTACACTAGAAGGACACCTTTAGAACGAGACTGGCAACACAAGACATTTTTGACAAGTTTATATTGTTATTAGATCTACACACTGAGGTATCAATTTAATGTTTAGTATCATTAATGCCTCTTTGGTCAGTTTTTTTATATTATTTTATATATTTTTATACACACACACACACACACACACACACACAGATTACTTTTTACAGTTGGAAGTTGGGAATAACAATAGAACCGAAGAATGTCAGATTTAATGATTAATGATATGTAAATGGAAGGTACAGATGGGTGTCTGATGGGGCAGCTGGGAAGTTCTCGTGACACAACATGAACCCCCCTGAAGAGGCTTTACTGAGATTACAAGAGATTTTGGTGTAAGGCCAGGTGCTGAACACCAGCACTCGCCTGCACA
>JACRUU010000029.1:8867373-8879873 GCA_030449085.1 Kryptopterus vitreolus | reverse complement strand
TTTTTTATATAACACTCAATTTTGAAGTACAGGGTTATTTTTTTGTACTGTAGCTGCTTGAGGCTTGGAAATTAACTGTAACATGGGCATGCAGTAGGTACATGATTATGCAGTAGGTACACTATATGGACGACAAAAGTTTGTGGAGAGTTGATCATAAAATTCGTTTGTGTTCTTTGAATATCCCATTTGACATTTAGAAAACATTTGCCGTTATAATGAAATCCACACATCTGTGAAGATATGCCAGTAGATTTTGGAGTGTGCTTATGTGCAGTCAAAGTTCCAATTCAATGGTGCTCCACTCCAAACCATGTAAACTACATCTTTAAATAATGTAAAGCACGGTCATACTGGAACAGGTTTGGGGCTCCCGCTTGAAAGAGATCCTAGATGTTTATGTGCCTCCAATTTTGTGGTAACAATATAGGGAAGCCAGGTATCCAAAATACATTTTTCCATATAATGTGAAAATATAACCACCAAACAAAGACTAAATATTATTACACCATCCAAGTAATATATTTTTTTATATTATGTATAAAAGGTTTTTTCTTGTGGATAATGGTATATTAACTATCCCATTAGGTGTAACGTCTTTCCGAAATTTTATTTATTATGTTTACAATTTTTTACACCTCTAGGTTTAACTGGATCAGTCTGACCTCTAGCACTCTGATTAGCATGTGTTTTCATGACCCGCTCATTCTGTACTCTGATTTGACCCCTATTTGTCAGACCTCCAACTGGCCACATGAATCAATAGGACCCGATCACATGTCACATCCGATGAAGTCAAAATGCAATCTATATATACACCAAAGATGTAGTCAGGTTTTGAAATTACATTAGCCTTATGTTCGATTGTATATTTGCAGCAGGATAGCTGGATTTTGCCTCTGGACAGGATTTATAGCGGGCTTGACGGTCGAAGGGTGCCATGTACTAACAGCAACCATCCGTCAAGAGCATGGAATTTGGCCAAACACCAAATACAGCAAGTGAGTGAGTGAGTGAGTGAGTGCATCTCCTTTTCCTGACCAAGAAACACATATAGATACATCCACATTTGAAATGTATCTATATACAAATGTATATACACTATATAGTGGGTGAAACTATAAATATGATATTATCAATACTATAAATATGAATACAGTAAAATTTGGATTGCAAGATGAAGAAATTTTAACGAATAACGTAGATCCCCGAGTTACAACTCACCCCCCCCTGAGTGGTTAAAGTCAAGTGTTACAAAAAATAAATAAATGAAAGTGAATCAAAACCGAGGAAGTTTAGTGAACGCTATAATTCGGGCGACAATCTTCCCAAAATCATAATGGAAGGAGAATTTCCTTCCAAAAAATAATCCTCCTTCTCCTCTTCCTCCACACCTTGTTTCCTTCAAGCCTCCAGTCTTCTCAAAGATACACTTGTTTTTGTATATGAGTTTTAGATAACGAGCACTTTTTGCCACATCTACACTACATTTTTTGTGGACATTATTGTACAAAGGAAAATTAGGCTTTATAGTTACTCTTCATACTGTGGAATCAAAATATTAGTTCTTGTAACCAACTATAGTAGTTATTCTCAATTTTTTTCTATTTATAATTCTCAAAGGCGACACAGATTATCATACCGTCATAGAAAATGAATCAACATCAACTGTCTGATTTGACTCGCAAAGTCAGCAAAACTAGAAATAGTGCTGCCCAAGGCTTGACAATGACATTTTACAGCTACACCAAATCACATGCAAGTGAGAAAAAGAGTTCTAAAGGAAACAGTCTGTTTCGCTGACAGTGAGATAACCTTGTTTCGTTTGTTTTGCCTTCCTTCTCTCGCTCGGCGTGTTCCAACAGGCTCGCATGCAAGCGGTTGCTTGTGAAATTGTATCAAAACATGGGAACGTGCCACAGAGCTGGAGATGTAAGCGAGAACACCTTTAATATCAGGATGAGACAGACTGGATCTCAAAGATGTTGTTACAAACAACAGATTAATCTGATGGTTAATTAGTGTAATCTCACACTGAAAGTGGTGTGTCATAAATCTTGGCACCTCTACATAGAGTAAGATAAGCTGATTTGGGGGTGAAAAGAAAGATCTTTCCTCAGAACACAAACTCATTTTTTACTCAGAATACAGAGTACTTTCACCTCACATTTTATTAGGGTTTAGCTCAAGGGACAATCATTTCAAAAGTTTGATTTTGCTAAGAATAAACCTCTTTGTGAGGATTTTGGTGTTGTAAATGTTTGGATCACTGTTTATGGCAAATTTATGCCAGAGGAAGTCAGATTTTCATTTAGTCTCCTGAAACTTTCATTGACTACATTATACTTTATAATGTATTATACTTACATTTTACATATGCACTAAAATTGTTCCTATAGTCTTTAAACAACAATAACATTTATCTTGCTCCATTTTAGCATGTCAGGACAAAAAAGGTATGGTTCATCTAGGTATTCATGTAGTTCCCACAAGTGATACATTTCTGTGTGCGCGCTTATTACACATGCAGCTTGATTCTAAATATGCGCAGGGTCTAATTTTTCAATCAAATCTTAATAAACATTTCTCTAAGTTTTACACTGAAGATAAAGCTTGTGCTTAACAAAGAACTCTCATCGTTTTGAGCACATATTTTCCAAAGAGTTTTCTGTTGTTTACTACTTTCGAAGTCCAAAAAAGACCTCAAGTATCTTTATGTCAACCATGTGGTCAACCAATACTGGGAACTTCAAAAGACCTTCAGGAAACATAATCATACATACATAAATAATTACATAAAAAGCATGTCTATGAAATCTAACACAAATAAAAGCAAAGTCAAGTACTGTTGTGGATAATCAGTCTCATCCACCACCTGCACATCACTCTGACTACTGTTACAAACCGTAACCTCTCCTTGTAGCTGGAATGGCAACTTTATCCTTTGTACCATTTATTATGTATCTTTCACCGGAATTAAACATAAACACAGTGTAAGGGGGTAAAAATATATATATATATATATATATATATATATATATATATATATATATATATATATATATATATATATATATATATAAAAACAAGTTGTCTGCAAACACCAGGTCGAGGACCATTTGGTACAGGGCCGCACAGACAAAATAAGTTTTACATGTTATTTTATTGGCTTTATTTGCAGATTGCAGTTTTCCCGCCTATAATAAATTAAGCTTGCAATTAATAAAATGTGTAATAGTTAAATGTATACTAATAATATCATATGGGAAGATATAATGCCCCCCCAAACCGCTTGCATGAAACTGATCCGTGGTGCAAATAGGATTGAGGACCGGTGCCATAAACTGATACTACAGAAACGGAAGTCAGCATTTTGCTGCAAGCCTTACATGATGTATGCACCCAATGTAATGCCCGCACATAAGGAGCGCTCATATGCAGCAGATATTACAGGAACGGAGTGTCCTAATACAGCCGGATGTCTGTAGTAATTGCTCAGCACAGGTGTGCGCTTGTGCACCTTTTGACCGGAAGTCCTGTCTGATATGTCTAGGGGACGCTGGAAGGAAACGGCATGAAGCTGCTGGGAGTCTAAACCGTCTGTGTAGCAATTGGGTGTAACATGGCACCTAATATTTATTAATAATAAGACGACCTTTCGTATGATTGTATTGCCATGTGCTTTGTAGCCAGTGTCACTCTAAGAATGAGTGTTTGGAAGAAGATCGAGTTGTTTGTATGTGCTCACCCTGGTAGCGAATAAGCATCCTCCTGCGCTTCCCGGTGCTCGGCCTGTGTCCTTCGTTGCGGCTTTGCGCCACCGCCAGATTCCGCATCATCTCCGGCGAGCCTCACCTTCACGATCCACTGCTCGGTTCTGTCCGGAACAGCTAAAACCCTACGATACACCAGAAATGACTGGTTACGGTGCTGGTGTTCCTCCCCTCTCACCCCTGTTACCAGTCTGCGCTTATTCCAGGTAACTCAAGCACCGCATTTACACCATTGTGTATTATAAGCACCAAACACTACTATATACAGACTACATTGTCCACAAACACAACGACGCTAAATGGACGACTAAACCCATAAAACTAATAGTCTGGTCCTCGGCGCGCATAACTGTGCTCTTTACCTAGCACGGCATGGAACGTACCACTTCACTCGAATGCACGGGGGTCAGCCAAAGATGTAGGGCAGTGCCATGCGGCAGGCGAATGTGTTCATCTTGGGACAACTCAACCCTCCCCCCCCCACCACACACACACACACACACACACACACACACACACACACACACGCTGTTTATTATTACATAATAGTATTTCATTGCTAATATTGCTCATCCTGATATAAAGGATTTGTGGTCTGACGTGGAAGGCTCGCCGTAGATCTTTGTGATTAATGAACAGCTTATGTTTACTTATTAGAAAGAAAGCAGATGCCTTTTGTCACATATACATTACACAGTAAAGTATTTTCTTTACAGGTTAGGTTGCTGGGGTCAGACACCCCTGGAGCTCAGAGTTAAGAGCCTTAGTTAAGGCCCCAAGGTAGAGACCTGCACCCAATGCAAATGAGTGCGGCGTAGGACAAGATTAGATGGTGCGGGCGGGAATATATTCGTGTGTGTGGGTTGTGGGAGAATACGGTTATCCGCAAAATGGTCTTTAAAAATTATATAAATGTGTATATATTCATTCATTCATCTTCTACCGCTATATCCGATCTTCCCTCGGGTCACTATCATTGTGCCTATCTCAGGCGTCTATGGGCATTAAGGCAGAACACACCCTGGATGGAACCCATCGCAGGGCGCACACACATTCATATATTAGGGTAAATTTTCCAGGGTGCTAATCAACCTACCGTGCATGTTTTTGGACCGGGGGGGAAACCAGAGAAAAAACCCCTGAGGCACGGGGAGAACATGCAAACTCCACACACACATGGCCGAGACGGGAATCGAACCTGGATCCTGGCGGTGTGAGGCGAACGTGCTAACCACTAAGCCACCGCGCTCCTAGTGTGTGTGTGTGTGTGTGTGTGTGTGTGTGTGTGTGTGTGTGTGTGTGTGTGTGTGTGTGTGTGGTGTGTGTGTGTGTGTGTGTGTGTGTGTGTGTGTGTGTGTGTGTGTGTTGTGGTGTGTGTGTGTGTGTGTGTGTGTGTGTGTGTGTGTGTGTGTGTGTGTGTGTGTGTGTGTGTGTGTGTGTGTGTGTGTGTGTGTGTGTGTGTGTGTGTGTAAAAACTAAAAACAAATTAACTGTTGAAAATCTACTGTAAAAAGCAAGAATATCAACTAAAATGAAAATAATCGATTTAAGCGACTTAAATATTGCCTGCTGGAGAAAATAAACATATTTATGCATGAACGGGAGTGGGAGCGGGCGAGAGTGGGACAAAACATAAATATTGTGGGTGGTAAAATCCGTACTGCACAGGTCTTTAGCCCAAGGGACTTGAACCACTAGCGTTCTGATCAGACCATTAACCAATGAGTATGTTATTATAATCTAAATGTGTTTGTAGGTTTAAAAAATTGTCTAAAATGTTTAAAGTGAGTGTTGCACTTCATCAAGTGTATGAAACTGATGTTTGTGGTTTTCAGAAACATGAGAACAATCTAACTGCCAGGGTTGGAATAGTGTCCTGTATAGGGGACCAGCAGGAAGGTAAAGTAAGATAAAGTTATTTGCAGATCATATTCACAATCTGACACACACTTACTGCTGAGTGTGTCGTGACCGGGATAAAAATCCGAGGCCATGTGTCTCGCCCAGAAAAGGAGGGATGGAGCTGCTGAACGAGAAGCAACATGACAGTGAGAGGCTCAGCAGTCTTGGTGCAGCTCAGCCCTGAGCAGAGCAGCGGAGTAACCGAGTATGGATATTTTTCTGGTATCACTACTTTACTTCAACATTTAATATTCAGACAACTTTTTACTATTACTCACTACCTTCATACACAAATATCTGTACTTTCTACTTTGTACCTGTTTGTTAATTTTGTTTTAAAGTGGCGAAAATGTGATGAAATGTCCATATTTTTCCTTCTCATTGTGTTTTGTTTTCAATCCATCGTTGAAGCACATCGTTTCTGTCAACATCGTTTCCTCGCGTAGGATTCAAGGTTTCAAGTAACGAAGTACAAATAATTTGTTTCCTTACTTTAGTTGAATTTTTGGGTATCTATACTTTACTTTTTCGGCCGACTTTTTACTTCTACTCCTTACATTTTCATGCAATTATCTGTATCTTAAAAATAAATCACTGATAAATTTCTTCATCCGGATAGAGTGAATGTGATTGTGGTTGGATGAGAAGTATAAACATATACCATTCCGACACCCTATTGTTTATTACGTGATCCATCGCACCTGCACACGGCACAAATCACATCACAATACAGCAAGGACATAACCAGTGTTGGGGTCGTTACTCAAAAAAAGATAATTTCTTAAAAGTTATTTTTATTGTTTATTTAGATAATTTATCAAACGGGTGCTTTTTTTCATTCTCTACAAATGAAGCTACAGTAGAGAGTTCGCTAGAGAGACGTTTGAAGAATTAGCGATTGCGATTGACATGGCCTAAGATTTTGTCCTTGATGCCATTTTTATTCCTTAAATTACTTTTACTTTTATACTTTATGTAATTTTGAAACTTTTACGCATTTACTTGAGTAAAAAGCTTCTTAAAGATGGGGAGGTGGTAGCCCAGTGGGGGGAGGTGGTATCCCAGTGGTTAAGGTGTTGGACTCTGGACCGGAAGATCATGGGTTCAAACTCCACCACCACCAAGATGCCACTAGTGAGCCCTTGAGCAAGGCTCTTAACCCTCAATTGCTCTGTTGTAAGTCGCTCTGGATAAGGGCGTCTGCCAAATGCCGTAAATGTACATGTAAATTTAAGATACTAGGGTATATTTATACCCTACTTCTGACTGGTGTCAGAAGTATTCACATTCATTACACAGGTAGAAGTATAAGTATACTTTTACCTGTGTAATGAATGTGAATACTTCTGACAGAAGTATAGAGGTATACTTCTACCTGTGTAATGAATGTGAATACTTCTGACACCAGTGGACGCAGGCTAACAAGTTATGAAGCGAACAATGACCTAGTCAGAAGTCAACAAGAAGTCTGGCTAACATGGATGAGACAGAGGGAGCCAGTGATGTAAACATGACTGAGTATGCAGACATCATCATCTTTTCCCTGCTAATGTTCTATGCGGTGGTTGTTTAGCCTGGATATATTCACTAAGTAACCAAATTAGTTTTGTATAATTGTATTATTTAAGGTTATTAAAATTAGAAGCCATTTAGAAGTTTATACACACAGTCTGACATAATATATAGTCTGTACCATGCCTTACAATGCTTTCTCTACTACTAAGAATAGCTCTACCTAGAGATGCCTAAAAACAAGACTGAAGACTCACACACTGCTTGACTTGGAGTTCAGAACCTTGAGACTTGACACTAGCTTGGAAAAAGGAACTTGCAAATAACCCAGCCCTCATCCCATCTGTCTCCATGCACAATCTATCACCTTGTCCTTTAGTGTGAAGGGACCAACAACGGACCACCAGTGACAAGATATTTGTATCATGGATCAGGTGCGAAGCAGTCATGCTGTCACAGCAGTGTATATGTGCACAGCAGTGCTGCTGTTTTTATTTTTTAAACACAGAGTACACTTATTGTTACCTTGTTTTTTCACCATATGGTCACGCAGTCAGAGACGTTAGCTCATTAAAAACCAACACATCACTGTTGCACATGAAACCATGCAAAAGACAAAAATAAACTTGGGTACAAAGCACAAGATAAGGCTTTAGAGAGTAAATCTACAAAATATATGATGACAGGTAAAATAAAGTGACCATCAAAGTAACTGGGAGGTATGGTAAATGATTATGTCTTACAAACCTATTAATACACGGAAGAATTATTCGACTACTGCTACCACCTAGTGGTTGAACATAGAGTTCTAGGATAATGACACTAGAATACTGGAGATACTTACTGTGCAGTCTCTTTTAGCTTTTATATAACAATAGGAATAGTGAAGAATTCTCTCTCTCTCTCTCTCTCTCTCTCTCTCTCTCTCTCTAAACTATGTACAACTTTGTGAACAACCTAAAGATCCATGAAGTTGCTGAAGTTGCTCAAAAACTTTAAGGATAGATAGATAGATAGTTAGTTAGTTAGTTAGATAGTTTCCAATGCATTTAAGCACACATTCCTGAATAGGAAGATGGGTTTCCTCTATCATAAGGATAAACGTATGTGGAACAAACTAATTGGTATTACACTTCTACGTTCCAACTTATAGCTTCCTTGTTGCTATGGCACAATGTCCACTGTTCATTAACTTATTTAACATATCTAAATTAAAAAATATATTAATTAATTTAAAAAATTATAAAAAATTAATTAATTAATTAATGCACAATGATTGATGAATAAGTGAGCTGACTGGCAGTGAAGCAAACAAGCAGTTGTTAAATACATGTGGTTATGAACAGCTGTAATGTAGCTAAGGGGTGTTGTGGTGTAAACGATGTTTGGTGCAGGAAATTGACAGAATGAGAGATATAAGACTTTTCGCTTCTTCATCGTAAGGGGTCGCTTTGCTCTCTCTCTCTCTCTCTCTCTCCCTCTCTCTAACCCTCTCTCTGTCACTCTTTCTCTTTCAGTCCGCCCGAGTTTCATGCAAATTTGCTGCAAATGAGGTCTACGCAAAGAAATAAGGTCACTCCCTTTACTTCCCTAACCTACCCTCCCAAAACTTTCACTTATATCCTCATTCACTTACAAGTTATTATAATAGCATTATCACACCGATAAATGTACGCGCAGACGGAAACTGCTTTGCATCCAACGGTGCTTGAGGTGAGTCCAGGAAGCCTCAGCATCCATCCTCTAAAACGGGACCCCACAGCCCCATCCGTACAGGTGCTGGCTCCACCCTGGGTGGGCTCCAGGGGCTCCGTCCAAAACAGCACAGGATAGCATACTACCCGGAACCCTGCCACCTGGTATGATCCAGGCGGCCTACTATTAAGGCCCCGAGTTGTACGTGGTTTAGGACGGAGCCGGGCTTTATCACTCACTCACTTGACGGAAGTATGGGAAAGGTGGGTGGAGGGATGCTGACCGTCTATAAAAATACCGTGTTTGGCTCTCTGGTTCACTTTTCATTACCGGATCGGACGAAGAACAACCGTCATGACATCTGCAGGTTCCTGGGACCAACTGTTCTAACTTCTGCTTTAACTTCAACACTTGTTTTATAATATCCAAGAGACTTGCAGGTAATAAATATATGTCCTTTATGTAAGATATAAAGTGTCATGCACTGCATTTCAAAAGTGTTTCAAACTGGTCTTTTTAATTTTTTTTATTATTATAGGTCACGAAGAAGGATGAAATAAAAAAAAAGTGCACTTTATTGAGGGGATGAAACCGGCGCAACTGCGTCACCTGGACACCTGGAAGCGCGCACACCTGTACTTGCTTCACGTTGAGCCACGCGTACAATACGTGACCATTCAGTTTTGTTCGTTCGGCTCGCGTTACGCAGGTGCAGATTCACGTCAAAAGACCAAAAGCCCAAAGATCCCCCGTCAAAAACCATCAAGAGATGCTTTCAAGCTTTGATGGAAAATCTCCCTGTTACAAATCGTATTGCTTTGGATTTTTAATCCTCTACAAGAAAGAAAACAAAATACACTCAAGCAATTACAAGAATATGCTGCTTCTTGTAAAGGTTAGGATTTGTTATACCCAATATTAAAAAAGTGTATGTGCTTATAAACCTTATTGTTTATACAGAATGTTTTCTGCATGTTTCAATATGGTTCCAATGTGCCACCGGTGATCCAGTACTTTGATTTAGAGTGAATGCAAAAAATCAAAAAAATCCCCCCCCCCACTGTGTAAACCTTTCCCTCAAAGGCCCCTTGAATAAGTGTGAATAAGTGTGTAATAGCTCCCCAGTGGAAATGTCATTTTGTTCGTCATAATTAAAATGCATCATCACTGTTAATCTCCAGATGTGCGCATGCTGACTTCACAGATCAGGGTCATTACGTGCAAAGGCCTAACGTTTCCATGGAAACAGGTGCTCGAGAAAGAGGGGGCAGTAATGTGTAAACGGCAACTAATAGAAGGTAAACTATTAACTAGTGGAGCCCTGCCGCTCTACTTTCCCACCTGACAGACCATCTGCCTGGGGCACTTAGACCCGACCCAGCAATAGGTCTAAGTGCTCTGTAGTCATGGAGTCCATATCTAGGAAGTCATGTTGATTCAAATAAAATTCGCCATTCACTCTGTAACAACAAACACACCTGTCCGCTTTCTCAGTCAGCCATGCTCACGCTTCTGCCAATCTTTAAATATCGAATGTCATCCACCAAGCAAAGTAATACACTAGCATGAACAAGAACATTAACAGGCATGCTATTTTTTTTTAATCAGGCAGCTGTGCAAAACAACTCCATATATATAGTGCACACAGGCAAGGCCTCATAAATAATCGAAAGTTCATTTTAACCTAAAGCAGAAATGGCACTGTTCAGACCAGATGCTTCATTTATAGGGCTTTATTAGATGAGATGGTTTTGTCTTTTCATTTTTTTTTTACTCAGTGACGCCCTTTTTGCTTAAGGCCATCGTTTTCCCTTCATCACTACAGTTACTCTGAGGGCCATGTGTTTTAACGGAAGACCTTTCCAGTGCAGTTAATGAAATATGCAAACTGTTTTCGTCCACCTCACACCCAGGAGCAATCAGCAGTGCGTTGTTCAGTTCTAATAGTTCACTGGGTGAACTATTAGAAGATAAGTTCTGTTTAAATAAGTGGCACGTTTAGGTGAAGATCATGTATAAACTGGATACCCAGTGTTGTTAAAACAGATGCTGTCGTGCTGAATTGTGTTTTTTTTTTTTATCTGCACATGCTCAGTCTGGGATTAGTTGCCATAGAAATGGTGAACATATGGTGCAGGTACACTCACTATTAGAACTGATGGATAATAGCTGAAAATCCTACAACACCTTTTGGATCATTTAATAAGTTGTAAGTGAAAAAAAAGCATAGTCGGGGGAAAAAATTAATTGCAAATAATAAAAGTAAATATGTTAGATAGGCTGTGGAAAGATAATCAGTACCATCAGTAACGTTAGAAAATAATACGATCAGTTCAAGTCAGCTTTACTGTCATCCACATAATATAATCAGGATATAGACGACACAATGTAGGGGAATAGTAGTATCATATCAAATATCCTTCAAACACTGTCAGTAAAGTTTTATGTGGAAAGATAAGGCTTCATGTGGATATATTAATCCTACTGTATGTAACTGAGACAAATGCACAAAACATACTGGGCATGTCTGAAACTATGTAGTAACGTTTTATATCTTTTTATACAGTATAACATAGAAGGCACTGTATATATTTGTTTCACAGGTTCCAGGATGGTTATAAGCATCTCAAAACAAAACGGAAACGATGCAAACAAAACAAAAGTATATAGTCAATAAGAATATGTAAATAGAATATATTCAATGGTGAAACACAAAAACACATATTGTGTTGTAAAAGCCAAGTTCTATTAAATAATATTGCCTTTCCTTATGAAGTGTATGTGTCAGGTGGATGCAAATAGGACATTTGACAGTGAAATTGGTGTAACTGTTGTGTGTGCGTTTGTACTAGGGGTGCGAGGAACATGGGTGGGGAGGGGAGATGTGTGCTTATGTGTGGATGTTTCAGAGCAACACGTTTTAACCCAAGGAGAGTCGATTGGTGATCAGCACTTTAGATGTGCGTCATGCTGAGGGGAGTGTGTTCTCTGGCGCCTTTCCTGACAACCCAGAGATGCAAGAAATAGCAAAAAAAAGAACAGATGTGTGTGTGTGTGTGTGTGTGTGTGTGTGTGTGTGTGTGTGTGTGTGTGTGTGTGTGTGTGTGTGTGTGTGCAGTCTGTGCTTGGACCAACATAATGAAAATGATACGTGGATACAAAAACAAGATCTGTCACCATGGTGGAGATGGATTTCCTTAAATACCAACCCAACACACCCACATGCATACATGCATTCATGCATGCACAGAGGCAGAAGGCAGCAGGAGAGGGCGCAGATGTGTAAATAGAGCTGTTTGCTTTTGCATATGCTCTGAATGGCCTGAGCAGTAGGGGACAGGTGATGAATGGTAGCTTCTCTCTCCCCTGTCTTCCTCACCAAGCAGCTGGACTGCAAAGACAGGCAATCTATCTCAGGTACACTTTCCCAAAATGACACATCTTAGTCAACGACAAAAAAAGAAGAAGAAGAGGACATATTAAGTCATACAATCCTATGAATTCAAACATTTGAAAGCAATTTATGTGTCCGGAAGGCTATTTCTATCTTTAAAAAAAAAAAAAAAAAAAAAAAAAGAGGGGGGGGGGGGGGGGGGGTGTTAAAATAAATGACTACCT
>JACRUU010000029.1:8849873-8862373 GCA_030449085.1 Kryptopterus vitreolus | reverse complement strand
CAATCCATCCCAAAGGTGTTCATACTGTAGAGTTAAGATCAGAGCTCATCTGAAGGCAACCTAAGATCAGTCCAAACCATTTATAGCATATGTTATAGCATATAACATATACTGGGAGGGGTGTAGCTCAGTGGTTTAAGGCACTGGACTACTGATCAGAAGATTTTGAGCAACGGTTTCGCCAAGATTGGGTTCTTGAGCATGGCCCTTAACCCTCTGTGATACAGGGGTGCCGTATCATGGCTGACCATGCGTTCTGACTCAAGCTTCCAAACAAACTCGTATATGTGAAGAAAGAATTTCACTGTGCTGTAATGTATATGTGACAAATAAAGACTATTCTATACTATGTTCCTAAAGATGCCTTTGTGCACAGGGGCATTGTCATGCTGTAACATTTCATCCAAAGACATCCTATACAATTCAAATATGCAAATCTGACTATGTGGTAGGAAATTTTGGGTATCCCAATCATTTTTGTCCATTTTGTAATTTTGTACATTTTGTATATGTAGATGGCCTGCTGTAGTGTCTTTGTACAAGCTGTTACTATAGAAATGATAACATATTGGAATAAATGCTGCAATTTCAATCAAATCCTTTTTCATAGCAGCTTTTACAGGAAACTCTCCAGGGCCTTCTGGACAAACAAGTGCTGAGACAGCGATATAACACTTCTTTTTGAATCAAGGTTTTTTGTTTTGTTTTTTTTCGATGGCACCCTACAGTAAGTGTTACAGTTCCCTCACAAAGTCGCACAACAAAGTGTGTTAAATTCAGGCACATGGTTTTCCTTATTTGGATGCACTGTTTAGTATATTAGTAGTATTTTTGTGTAATTGCTTTTGCTTTTTTTTGTTGTTATTAGGTTTTTGGATAAAGCGATGTTGTTAACACTGTACCACACAGGAATGAGAGATTCTACTTTTTTTTTTACCTGCATTTTGTCTTTAGGCAATTCCAAATTAATTAACTAACAGAACAATAGTCCATGCCTTATATTACACATAGATGAAAATGTCTATCCTGTTTCAGTCAGTTTGAAATATGTTACGCCTCATGCATTGAAACCCAGGTGGCTTTGATGAAAGCATCTAATTATGACACACATGACTCCTGTGAAACAGCAACTGTAGCTTCCTGCTGTGAAGTGCAAGGTGTTCCAGGAGAAACTGTGCTAAAACAAATGAAATACACCGGTATACCCAAGCAACATTACTGACTTTCTTTGTGGTGTGTCTAAATAGCTTTATTGAGTCATTTTTTAAAAAGCGACAGAACTCCAGAGACATTGTCTTAGTCATTTAATGTCTCCTTGTGTTTTATTTATTTATTTATTTCTACTCCATTCTTACTAGGTTATATGAGGAATATCAAACCTCAGAGCATGACTCCCCCTCACTCATGTTACCTAACCAGTGTGTGGGTGAGTTGTTTTTGTCAGAAAACCAAGGCTGCATGAATCTGGGGTCAGTGGATGAGATTTATGAATGTGATGAGAGAAAGACATGATCAGAGTGTATCATTGTGTGTGTACTGTATATTGCTTTAGGACATGAAATGTCTGATTAAAAGGGCTAATACTGTATGTATGTGAATTATTGATCGCGCTGTTATAGTTATTAGGAAAAGGAGATACAGGGTAAGCAAACACACAGAACATTTTAATACCGTTTAAAGCAAAGGGTAAGAAACCCCAATGCCATGTTACAGCTTTTCCCAGGAGATGCACATAAACTGGAAACTGAAACAAATGCTCATAGAAAACACTTATTATTACATATTATTACTGAATAAAAACCAAAATATGGCTTTAAGTTTATGGCTTTCATTTCAATGGGTTACTAAACGCTTTGTTTAAGCGATGCCTTGTCTTTTTTTAGTCAGTGTGTCATAATGTTTTCTTTAGTGGATTGGATAAAGTAAGCTTTATCTTTACACTAAACCTTATTCAGATGGCCAGGGGCTTTATTACATCTCAATATATATCTAAAACTATATATAGTAAAGAGTCAGATGAAAGTCAGAAAAAAGAACACCCAGAATTCCCAGAACAGTCATGAACAGAGCAAAAAATGCATTATGACATAAATGAATTTCTTCTTCTTTTGATACACTGCATACGCCAATAAATACACATACACTGATCAGCCTCTTTAATAGGAAGCAATTTAAGTAATTTTGATGCAGCAGTGCAATGAATAAAATCACACAGCACTTAATTAAAAATTCATAAACATCAGAAGGGGGAAAATGTGGCATCAGATTCTTTGACCATGGCATGCTTGTTGGCGAAGATTAACATTTTCACACAATGCTCTATGTACACAAAAATGGGTGAAAAAGAAATATACAAACACACACACAAATGGAATGAGTATCACTTATGTGGGTGGAAACATTCTGAATCTTAAAGGTCAGAAGAAATTTTATGCAACAATAATTTTTGACCATGCAGAGCAGAAAGTTGATTTGGAGGCTTAAAATGAATGGATTACAACAGCAAAAGAACATTAAATAAAGATTTTATATATTACACGCCTGTTGCATAATTTGCCTGAATGAGCGTATGTTCAATGAGCGTATGTTCCTATTAAAGTGGCTAATTTTAACTAAGCGCTTTGGTAGCTCACAGATGAATGCTAAATAATGTTATGCAGTGCCATCCACATTAAAACAGCATAAAGGTCATTCAGATTTAGATCTGTAGTTGCAGTATATGGATAAAAGTTTTGACACCTTAATGTAAATTGCACACGTGCTTTCTAAACATCCCATTCTATATATAGTGCCTTTTTGGTGCTATAAAATCCTTCATTCTTCATGAAAAAATTTTCAAATAGATTTTTGGTGTGAACTTGTGGAGATTTTGGGCTTTTGTAAAGACTGAGGTCTATAGCAGGCCACTCAAGGTCTTTTGCTCTAAAGCATGTTAACCATACCTTCCCTGTTATTCAAATTCATTATTCAGTGTAGATACTAGGGTTTTCTGTTGAGTTTAAAGTATCAGCTGAAGCTATTCAGTCAAGTGTAAAAATTAAATAAGTAATATTAAGCAATATTAACCTCATCCAACCAATAAAAAATAAATAATTAAATAGTAGGAAAAAAAGTTGAAGAGTAGAAATAAAAAGTTGGCTAAAAATACCTACTCCAGTAAACTATGGATACCCAAAATTTCTACTTACGTAAGGTAAGAAAGTACTTTGTTATTTGACACCTGTGCATTTCTTCATAGTTCTGGCTTTGTTCACTTTGTGCATGTCATGCTAAAACTGGTTTGAGTTTCCTAGTTTAGGTGGAGTAAAGTTTAAATTCTGCCACATCTAGCGCTATCTGATACAATTGTTTGCCAAAAGATTAACATATGGCTGGAAAGGTCAGGTGACACAATACGTTTATCAATATAATGGACATTCATAATTTTCTGCGACAGAAAATTTCAAATTGCAGTAATCTTATTTACTTTTGAAAGAATAAATTAAAATTGACAGCAAAATGTAGTTTTCTCTGCACTATAATAAAGAGCATCTCATACAAGGTCTACAGAGAAGTTCAGATGAATTAGCTAGACATAGAAACTTGAATTAGAACTTGAAATTAAAAAATAAGCCCAGAATTCTTACAATATGGCATCATATTAGTGATGATAAAAAAAGACACTCAACACTAATATTTGGTAGAAATATAGTTAAATAAATTTTTTTTTTAATTTTTGTAAAAAGCTTTTTACAATAGTTAGCAAAGATTGCTTTCACCCCCCCCCCCCCCCCCCCCCCCCCCCCCCCCCCCCCCCCCCCCCCCCCCCCCCCCCCCAACCTTTATGTTGACAATACCTGTCCCCCTGTTCTTTACCTTTTGTGCCTAGCAAGTTGCCCCCCTGATTTGCCCCCCCTTTGATCACTATACTGTGTTGTCCTCATATGGCTGCTATATATATATATAAGTTTTACTATCTTTTGTGTCTCTGTCATGTTAGAAAAAGATAATTAGGACTGCTTATAAACCTGAATAGCAAAGATGCTCCACACCAACAGGAACATTCTTGCCACTTGAGAGCAGAACTAGGGAATCTTTCATATCCTTTTATTGTTCGCTTGTTTTACAGAACAGTGAAACGTACAAGGTCTTGGTTTCCAAGTCTGTCTCCTCTCTTCTCTTTTGACACTGATTTGTCAGGCTTTCTCCTGGCAATCATATTAAAGACTTATCCAGGACAAGATTTGCCAACAGAGCTGAACGATGCAGGTGTTAGATTAGACTTAGTTTCAGCCTGCCATGACAGGTAATCAATCAAACTAGGGAATCTTTCTATTATATATATATATATCCTTTTATTGTTCGCTTTAATTGACAAAAGTTTTACAGAACAGTGAAACGTACAAGAGGTCTTGGTTTCCAAGTCTAACAAAAGAGTCTCATGTTAAAGGTAAAGCATCAAGGTGACCATGCTCTAGATGTTCTATATATTCAGGTAATCTTTTGACAAGGAAAGACTGTCTCAAGAGACGTGGCCGCAAAAAGAAAATTATAGACAAGCTAAGCTATAAGACCATCTCCAAGAAACTAGATTTGTAACAAAAGAGCCAGAAAGACTTCTAAGAGATTCAAGGTGAACTTGAACTCACAGCCATCCTACAAATCAACCGTCGTTGTTTGAGACGAAGTTTTTCTAACAAAAGAGCCCTGGCAATAAAAAGCAAGAGCATACAGTGTTAAGCCACAAAGCTTCTGGGAGATGTCCAAAGTTATCAAGTTTTTGCCAGGACAAGATTCGAAAAAATGAAGCATATCAACAGAGAAACTGAACGATTTGCTGCGTCTGCACAGGTGTGCAGGGTACAAGATCTCAAGATTATCAAGGAATTCTAGAGACTGAAATGTACTACAAGTGTCAGAGCTTGGTCTCTCGCAGGTGGCACAGTTTCAGTACAATGACCCAAAACACACAGCTAAAAACACCCCAGAATGGCTAAGAGGAAAAACATTGGACTATTCTAAAGTGGCCTTCTATGAGCCCTGCCTCAAAGAGAGAGACGCATGTTGTGAAGATTGCTTTAAGTCTCATTAGTACAGGAAACTGAATTGATTTAAATTTTTGCTGCATGGTTTATTTTTTTACTTGATTTTTTTCAAAATGGTTGAAAAACAAAGTTTATATTGGTTAGTTATATATTTATATTATATATAGTTATGACTTTCTTTATATTTTATATATACTTTGTATATATATATTTATATTTATTCATTCATTCATCTTCTACCGCTTTATCCGATCTTCCCTCGGGTCACGGGGAGCCTGTGCCTATCTCAGGATGTCTATGGGCATTAAGGCAGGATACACCCTGGATGGAATGCTAACCCATCAAAGGACATAACTCACACCACACAACACAACACCACTACAACACACATCACACACACATCACACTCACACTCACACACACACACACACACACACACACACACACACACACACACACACACACACACACACACACAACAACGGGCTGAAACACCGTGTTTTTGGACACTGGACCTGGAGGAAACCGGATGAACCAAACCACACACAAACCCTGAGGCACGGGAGACACATCCGACACCACACACACCTGTGACCACGAGAATCCAACCCAGCCTATGTGGATATACTGTGCTATACCATAAGCCACCGTGCCCCTATATATATATATATATATATATATATATATATATAACCAGTGTAACACACCACAAACACAGACACACACACACCCTCTCTATCTTCGTGTAACAATCTTCTCTACACTGTTCAGAGAACATTGTAGATCCCAGGCGAAATCACATGCAAGCTTTTATTTATTAATGCTTGGGCCCCTTGGCATGGTCACTGGGCAGAAACATAACTTACACTAACAAAAGTCTAGCTTTCCAGTTATCTTGCTCGGCTTTACTCAGTCCATGGGCAGAAATTGGCTCAGATTCCTGTTCGGTGAAAGAAAGAAATAAAGAAAGAAAGAAGGAAAGAAAGCCCAAAAAACATAGGCCATTTGCCCATGCTCCAACTCATCCAATCCTGATCAATTTCGACCTCCCTCCCCTAAATACACATGGTTACTGTACATTTTTGCTCCCCTTACAACAAATGCAAATCATAGCTTAAGAGTACATTTTTGCTCCCCTTTACGTATTACAAATGCAATTTAATACATAGCTTAATGCAGTATGCCTTTACGTATTACGCAATTTAATACAACAAATGCAAATCATAGCTTAAGAGTATGCCTTTACGTATTACGCATTTTTTGATCCCGTGGGTATAAACACATTTATTTAAAAACATTGATCATGCATTTTAAAAGCTTGTTAATCAAACTACCTTTTGATCACATGAACCATACTGACACGACCACATAAGGTGTCTAAGTTTGTTTGTGTGTGCTACAAAAGATTGTTGACTTTGTTTCCCCAGAGCCTGCTTCTTTTTTGATGGATTATGTCTCCTGCTTGGGTAAAAAAAATGTTGCAGAAGGTAAAAATGATGTAGCTTTTGTATGTATACGCTCTACATACGTTCTACATACGTTCTACTAAAAACATACAAAAGCTATACCCAGGAGAGAACGGTACCAGCCTAAGGGCTGTACTATGCATAAAATTGCACGCTAGCAGGCTACTGTATGTTGAATTCTGTGAGTTTGGAGAACACTCTCTCTCTCTCTCTCTCTCTCTCTCATGGCTCATTAGTCAGATACATACAATGTGTGAGTTAATCAAAAGAATGACTAACTGGCTATCCAAAATTATTTAAACGTCAGTATTTAATAATAAGAAACCCAATAATCCATAGGGGGTATTTTTGTTTAAATGAAACACATGATCACATCAACTATATAGAATAGGGCTGTCCTAGTAAACTCATTAATGATTTGGCATACACCCTTATCCAGAGCCACTTACAACTGATCAATTGAGAGTTAATTGAGAGTTGCTTTAGGGCCCACTAGTGGTAGTTTGATGGTGGTGGGATTTGAACTGGCAATCTTTCAGTCCAGAGGCCAATGCCTTAACCACTGATCTACCACCTACTGAAAACACAGTAAGCATTCCTATGTGAGCGAAGTACTCCTTCACTCTGGGTCTGCGTCATGTTGGCAAATGAACATGACCCGGACAACAAAGACACTAGAGAAGAAATTTCTATCTATGGCCTTCCCAGATAATTTCATCATTTATATTTCCTCACTGCACTTACTGCTGGTAGTGTTAGGATGGGATATAAAAGAGGCGATTCATTTGTTCTCCGATCCTGAACCTTTTATTAACAAAAAACACCCAGCAACGAGCATCCACTCACTCTTCCCTGAATTACGCCTACTGTCACAACATGTATGTGCCTAAATATTACCCTATGTAACCTAAGCGTAAAATAATTCTTAAAAACATATTAAAAACAACCACTAAAAATAACATGGAACTGAACAACGAATTAATATAAAAATAATCATTTAGAGAGAAAATATATTCATTTTTTTAATTAAATAATTAATAATTTTATTAAAGGAAGAATATATACATTTGTGGTTCTTCACCAAACTGTTCGGATGCCGTTAAATTTTCTTTTCACCCGAAACTATCAGACCCATCCCAAGCTCAGTGATGATATGGAGTGGAAGACCTTGAGTAGCCTGCTGTAGAGCTAGGACCTAGCTCTATAGCAATTGAATACCTTTGAGGTGACTTAGCACCTTAGCACTGTTCACACTACATCTGTACATGACTTTTCTAATGTCTTCGGAAAACACACTCTAAAATCTACTCTCAGAATAGTGTGAGGTTATGAAATGATATGTTCCAAAAGCACATACATATCTACATAACAGGTGACCACAAATAGTATCAAACAGTACGGTATGATAATAGTATACTGTAGTACACTAATTTCTCATTGTCTTGCCTTTAACATATAAAATGATGTAGCATACACATTTCCCTTTAGTTTCTAAGAGGCATGAAACTGTGCAGAAAGCAAAATCAATATAAATATATGATTTACCAAGAGGACGGTCGATGACATTAAATGGCCTGCAGAGGGACATGACTTCAACCTCACTGAACACCTTTATAATGACGCGGAAACAAACAAGTCAGCATTTTGTCACTCAGTCATATATCTCGGGACCGCTACATCATTTTTACCTTCTGCAACATTTTTTTTACCCAAGCAGGAGACATAATCCATCATAAAAGGAGCAGGCTCTGGGGAAACAAAGTCAACAATCTTTTGTAGCACACACAAACAAACTTAGACACCTTATGTGGTCGTGTCAGTATGGTTCATGTGATCAAAAGGTAGTTTGATTAACAAGCTTTTAAAATGCATGATCAATGTTTTTAAATAAACGGATCAAAAAATGTCTAGTTCATTAAAGTATATTAAAATGAAAGCACATATTATTATGATCTCCAATCTTGTGTCTTCATACCTCCAACCATACAGGTGTATATTTTAGTATATTTTTCATAGTAGTCTAAATATTCAGCTTTGCCCAACATCTGGTGGTCTAATGGAGGCAGAGATGTGGTGAGGCATAGAAGATTGGTGTGAAAAAACATCCACTGTGAAAATTGGGGGAGGATTGGTGATAATATGGGTGCTTCAGCAAGAGTGGAATCACATGCATTTGTCTTTATGATGGGCTGCTTTAATAATGTTCACCAACTCTGCGGATTGTTTTTTGTTCAAATGGGACAGTGCCTCACAGTCACGTTAGTCAAGGTGTGGATAGAGGAACACCAGATTAAGTCATGGCCAGGCCAATCTTCATACCTAAACCCCATTCGTAACCTTCACATTTTCTTTCCTAAGGAAGAAAATGTGGAAGTGGATTCTAAGTGAATAGCTAAGTCAAGTGACGCTGGATTGTCATTTCAGCCTGATAAAGTAGAGTTCATAGTGAAACAAAATTTCAGGACCAAGGTGCTACATAAATTAACATGAACTGAAACAAGTCGACAAATGTGTGCAAATAGAGAATAGCAACAAGACAATAAACACGGATTTATATTAGTGCTGAACAGTACACAGTTATGAATGTGTGATTGTCCATCTATTAATGAAGAGTACAATGGTAGGATAGCAGCAGATATGTCTGTGCAAAGTTTAAGTGCAAAGTGTGTGTGTCAGTCCTTTGGTATTGAGGATTAAAATAGCATTTTGAAAGAAGCTAGACGTGTGGGTTTGAATGCTTTTGTGCTTTTTTTTAAATGATGAGATGGTGTGAGAGGAGTGTGTGTATTTTTTGCCACAATGTTTGTGGCTTCGTTGATGTGTGCATGTGGTTTAAACATCCCTGATGGACAGAGACCACATTGATCTCGAGGATGCTTTTGATAGACCCTCTGTAGATTGTGGTGAGGATTTTGGTGCTTCTTTAACTTTCTGAGGGATGAGAGACGTTGAGGATCAAGGCGAGATTCTTTACCAGATGGACACCAAGGAATCACCAAGGAAGCTGTTGTTGTTCAGCAGGGAGTGATCCTTCTGTGCTGATCTAAAGACAACAATCATCTCTATTGTCTCATATACATTCAAAGTGTGCTATTGGCTTAACATCAGTCTATTAGTAGTTTACTGCATTGAGGTTTGATAATTTTGGTATTAAAATCTGCACGGTTGCAATAATTTTCAATTATTGACCGTAAAGTATTTTGCTCTGTCACAGGTTGCCTTCATGCATTCAACATTAGGATAACGAGACTATAAAAGTTCAAGCATTTTACTTCAAGAGTATTAAGAACATGAGAACAATGCTAAAATAACCATTCTGTTTTAAATAGAACAAGCTGGTCACACTCTCCTGATTGAAGTGCTAGATTAATTAAAGCCCCCCCCACAACAGAAATAATCATGGTTCAAGGTAAAATTCCACACTCTGTTGCACACTCAAACAGATTAGGAATGTGACTCTTTTGTTTTTTTGTTATTTAAAAAAAATCACGATGCAGTTGTGGGGCACTTTTCTGTGCTAAAATGAGACAAACAGAATTAAAAAAAAATGACTCATCAAGCATTCAATGTCATCAACCGAAAAAAAAAGCCCAGTTGGCCCTGCTTTGGGAATACACATACACGTCTGGCTATAAAAAAATAAATAAATACACATGCTGTGAACATAATTGAGCATAATAATGAGTTAATCATTAGCCAGTAAACAACATGAAGCGGACACAATTCTATATATTAACAGATAAAATGATAAACACATACATCATAAAAGGATGAGAATTTGTACATGTTGTTAAGGCATCATATTTCATATACATAAGGAGAGAATTTGCCACATTTGGGATGACTAACAATCTTAACCCAACCAAAAGCCTGCAGCTTTACCGGGAACTGACGTTGAGCTAAGACTGCGCATTAAATATCATGTAAGATATCATTTAGAATACAATGACTGCCATAATTTTATCTAAATAACTTTAAGTTAAAAGAAAAGAGAAAGAAAAATGTTGGCTGTCATCTGTACTCTTAAACACTATTATCTGCTAGAGAGCCATGTGGGGGGTATACTGTAACAGGATGCTGGTAGTACTCCATCATCTCTCTTTTGCACTTCTCTTGTCAGGCTAGATCAAGGTGAGCTTGTTAGTATGCAAGAGGATACACAAGAACTCAGTTCACCAAAGCCTGCTTCAAGTAATGCATGTAAAAGAACATAATGGGTAAAGGTGAGATGTATTTGTCAGTACTGAATATCCACTTTTAAAGCGGCTGTTAAAAAGCAGAAGCAAGTTGTTGGAGTGGTTCTTCCAGTCCTCTAGTTTAATGGACATGTCACATCCATATGACCAGTTTATATAATGAGCTCTTTTGCTGATTTTTAGGAATACTTGATATTTAAGTATGCACACTGGCTTGAGTAAGAGACTTAGGAGTTTGAGACCTATAAGCCTTTAGTGTAGAGGTTGGTTCAGTGATTAGTCCTACAAATTTAATATGAATAGCCTTTATTTGTAACATATACATTACAGCACAGTGAAATTCTTTCTTTGTATTGTATTCTGCTCCCAGCTTGTTTTGGAAGCTAGTGACTGAGCACAGGGTCAGCCATTATACAGCGCCCCTGGAGCACAGACGGTTAAGGGTCTTGCTCAAGGACCCAAGGGTGGCTCAAACCCCGACCTTCCCATCAGTAGCCCAACTACTGAGCTATCCCACTCCCACATTTATGAAGCTTTACAGCTAAAATATGTCCTACTTACAGGCCTGATCAAGTTATCTTTAATACAAGTGCACACTTACTTCCGGGCCTCTATAAATGTAAGAGATGCAACCTCTTCAATATAGAGACATATAGGGAATAGGGACAAGTTGTAGAAGATTACTGATACTGGGAGAAGTCATATGTCTTTGTTGAAGTCGTGTGAACCACATGTGGTGGCATTAAATACTGATCTCTCTCTGTCTGGTAATAAAATATGAAAATCCAAAAAGAAGTGGTAATGTTATTTTAGAACAGATCTTTGGACCAGGATGCACTGCGCACCATTTTAACAGCTGTATGCATTACTGCTTCTGTCAGTGTATTGATAACACACCTGATGAGACTAAAGATGACATTTTTTAAATGTATTTGTCCTCCCAATTATCCTGTATGAATGAGACACATATAACAGCATAAACAAGTCAACATTTGGCTGAAATTCTAAAGCCTCACCCACCTTCATGCATTACAATGATAGCCCAGGGCCTGGGGTAGCACATATAACCATAAAAAAAAATTAAGGTGGTTCAAGAGCCTTGTCTGTAGCTGAGTGGTTTAAGTCACTAGGCTCCTGTTTGGAAGGTCGCGGGTTCGAGCCTCCAGTATTGCCAAGCTAATACCCTTGGGTCTTTGAGAAAGGCCCTTAACCCTCTGTGCTCCAGGGGCACCATATCATGGCTGCTCCCCAAGACAAGCCAGGATATGCAAAGAAACAATTTCACTGTGCTGTGCTGTAATGTATACGTGTCAAATAAAGGCTATTCAAATAACCAAACTGTATGTATTACTGGTCTTCACATGGATGGTATAATGCAGAACTTCTCATCCACCTCAGTGACCCAGGCACCTGAATATTCTCCATTTAGTTACAGAAATGTTAATGATGTATTGTTTTAGTGCACTAGTGGAAACCAGTTACTATGACAATGTGGCATTGGAACATAAATGACATACCTGTAGCACTTGTAATTAGTGACAGTAACCACTTAAATATCTCTTAACACTGATTCCTGCCCAGCATGAAAGTGCTCATATTGTTCTTTAGACTATTTGATTGAACAATAATAAAATACAGTCTCAATGACTCTTATTTGCAATTTCAGTACTGAACAATTCTCACCTGCAATGGAAGTTACTTTTAGAAATTATGAATTCAACACTTGTTATATCCTCCTCCTTAGCCGCCTAAAGAATAATTTCAGTTCTTTCACTCTCAATAGATAGCAGTAATAACACTTTACATGATTCATC
>JACRUU010000029.1:8787373-8844873 GCA_030449085.1 Kryptopterus vitreolus | reverse complement strand
GGGCAAAAACATACACAGCAAAGACCCGTAAGCCGGGATAAGCCTCCCAATTCATCCAATCCCTGGTCAATGCACCTTGATTGATCAATTACACCACCAATCCAGAATGGAGAAGGACCGGGGAGGGTTGAGGGGGGGGGGGGGGGGGGGGGGGGTGTAGGGGGGGGGGGGGGGTGACACAAGCAGCCTCTGTCTATTTCTCAACAGATCATGCTTATGGTTTATACCGTCTGTTTCTTTTTATTTGCTTTAGGTTATAATTCTTTTTGGGAGGATTTTCTTTCCAACAACTGCAAAACATACATAAGGCGTATGACGTCACAAACGACCCAAGTCATATTCTGCATATGACAACACAAGGGCCCCATGTCATACTTCTTTTTGGGGGGATTTTCTTTCCAACAGCAAAAAAGTATACGGTTACATAATGCGTATGACGTCACAAGCAGCCCAAATAATATTCTGCTTATGACATCAAAAGCGGCCCATGCCATATCCCAATTTGCATTGCTTTAATGACGAGAACCGAAATTTATGAGCCAGAATCCGCAGAAAATCACGAGGTGGAACAGAGACGTAGCAAAACGGAAAACACATCACAGCAGAAATGCGAGACAAAATTATAACTAGATAAACACCTTGCTGACATCTGAATGTAAATGCGCAGTCCAAATTTGTACAAGAACAAAAACATGTTCACTTGAGCCAACGAAATGCAAAATATATATAAGATGCATACCTATACATATAAAAAGATAGGAGGTGTGAGGTATGCAATTTTACCATACGTGGATACCAGAGGAAGGCTTTCATTTAAATTCACCTGCTGCTATTTTAGAACCAGGTGTGAAGCAATGTCACTGTTCAAATAACACCGTCAGGATTCACGGAGTCGTACAAGTCCTCCCTCTAGTGATCAGATTACAGTAGTGTAAAATAGTGATGAGCAGAGGTTTGCAATTGAGGTGTACTGTATATTACAAGGTATCTGATGTTATGTGCTCAAAACACCTCTAATTAGGGTATATGAGTTATACAGCATCTAATTGTTCATCTTCCAAATTTAATGAATAATGAACACAGACTGCATTGTAATTCATTTTCTTCGGCTCCATCTTTTACTTTTAATATTCTCTCATCAATAGTAAGCAGAGGCTGACTCAATAAAGGTTCTTGTCTGACTCTGACTCTAAATGGTTCCATAATCCTTCTTTTCTCAACGAAATTCTTTGTGTGAAATCATAATTAAGAATCGAAATATTAAAAAGAAATAGCCTCTCACAATCCACTACAGAAATAAAATATATTAGCAATTAATTCTATTGATTAAAAACATCCATTATATATAACACTTCATTAGTATTCTGAAAGTATCTTAGAATAGAATAGCTTAGAAGTTGATGACACTGAACTCATCCCCTACTTCTCTCCCTAAAATAAGCGCAGCCTCTGCTATAATCTCATGCCTGGCAGACATATCTTTGTGGATGAGTGCTCATGAAGTAAAAGTCAATCTGAAGGAAACTGAAATGCTTGTGATGCATCACTCCCTACTCTTCTCCTTCACTGCTCGTAGCCTTGGTGTAACCATGGACATTCATCTGTCCTTTTCTTCTCATGTTGCGAACGTGGATCGATCTTGTCGGTACCTTCTCTACAACATCAGAAGGACTGGACAATTTCTATCCACACAGGTGTCTCAAGTGCTTTTTTCAGTCTCTTGTCACTTCGAGGCTGGATTACTGTAACTCTCTGCTGGCAGGTTCTATCTCAGAAATGCTATTCGTCCACAGTAAATGATCCAAAATGCAGTTGCAAGACTTGTGTTCAACCTTCCCAAGTTCTCCACACTGCTGCACTGCGTCCATTGGCTTCCACATTCAAAACACTGATGCTTGCCAAAAATGAACCTGCACCTTTTGCACCTCAGAGGCCCTCATCACCCCCCATACCTCGTTGCCTGAGACTGTCTAACACTGGTCTCACCTACTCTCAGGGTAAGAGATACATTTAGTTCAAGTCTCTTCTCTGTTCTAGCACAGAGGTGGAATGAACTTCCCCTGGACATCCAAACAGCAGAATCATTGTCTTTCCTTAACAATAGGTGAAGATCTATCTCTCCCTGAAACAGTTGAACCAGCACTTCTTCCTCTTTACACGGTCTTGCTATAAAAAAGAAAAACACTCAAGAGTTTAAGGTTGTTTGCATCTCAAGTTGTAACCTAGCAAACCAGAATTAATGTATTCCTAGATGGAGACTCAGAGCACTGTTTGTACATCGCTATGGATAAGGGCATCTGCTAAATGCTGTGTGTGTAAGTTGGTGATTTAAATGCAGCTAATATCCTGCTGTATGTAATCTTACTTTAGTCCTGAGTTCTAGAGTTGAACAGTACAAGATCAGTAAATGAAAAAACAAAAAAGAACAAAAAAACATTCCTTAATAGTACATTTTATTCTGTTTATGACCAAGCAATTTTTATGTCCAACCGATTTTGGTCAGATGAATAATAAAAAAAACCCCACAAATTCTAATAATGAAAAATGTTGTGTTATTCATGACATGCATAAACAGGTTTTCTGACCCAAATGACACTTGACTAAGAGTAATTGGACATGCGATTGTGTGGAGTGTGGAGTGTTTCTATATATATATATATATATATATATATATATATATATCTATATATATATATATATATATATATATATATATATATATATATATATATCTATATTATTATTATTATTATATTACTTATATATTATTATAGTATATATATATTACTCCCCTATATTAGGGCTGCCACCACCTCCCCAGACCATTGCAAAGACATAGCAGTATGGGCATAAATTACTGAACACTGAATGACAGTAGTGATTTAATTTGCATTTCCATACCATAAAAAATCATGACTTATCAATGATGTTCATAAAACTGTTAATAAAAAATGCCTATGACTCTATTGCATTGCTTGTCCAATAACACACATTTAAACTCAATGATTATAATCTTTCACAAAAATATATTTTTACCATCTAATTTACACTTTTTAATCACCAATGACAAAACTTCTTTTTTGTGTGTGCTCTCCCTGTACACAAAACATTTTGTTCTCATGTAATAATACTATTATTCCAGAAGATGGCAGTATTGCACAGTCTAACTTGCTGCCAGCAGCCTAACGAATACAAATCGCATACAAAAGTCATTTTTACATTTTCACACGGACATTGTAGCATGTAGTAGATTGTTTCAGTGGACAATGTTTTATTTGAATTATATCGGTATCCTTTCTCTGAAGTATGTACACTGGATTTGTGTTTGTGTTTGAATAAGTGTGTGTGTGTGTGTGTGTGTGTGTGTGTGTGTGTGTGTGTGTGTGTGTGTGTGTGTGTGTGTGTGTGTGTGTGTGTGGTGGATGGTGCGTTGTGTTACACTGGGCTCTATAACAGGAATCACTCCTTCCTCGTGCTCAGTGATTACCTAAAAAGTTACTGGATTTGCCATGACTCTAACATGTTTACTGAAAATAATAAAATAAATGATTTAACCATTATTGGCTGGCCTTATTATGGTATACTTTATACAGTATATAGGGTCATCCAAGATAATGTGAGACATTTAGCAGTAACAAATTGTGATAAATATATGACAATAATAACTAATATGACAAAATATGTTTATGACAATATGACAAAATATAACTAATAGAATATCACATCGGAAGTTTCCCCCAATCCAATTTTTCTTCTGCAAATTCATTATAAAGCATTAATCTTGCTTGTGCTAGAATGTACTAATATCAAAAAGCAAAGACTGCATATAATGAGTCATCCGTATGTAATAAACACAATGAATAACTCGATCTTATTGGAAGTAAATACATAGATGAACCATAAAACAGTGATTAAATAAAATAAAATGCACACAATTATAGGATTTTAGAAATATTTTTTCGGCCTGCATAAATTAGGCAGATCTAGGATTTCCTTAGGAAACCTACTACACCCAGTTAACTGTATGAAATGTTGGAGGCACACAACTGAATAGGACGTCTTTGGATGAAGCGTAATTAAATTATCACTGGAACAAGCATTATAAGGCATCTTATCACACAAAACATGATTTATTTTTGGTGGCAATTGGGAGATACCCTTATCCAGAGCAACTTAGAATACAACCAATTGAGGTTTAAGGGCTTTATAATATAAGTGCCCACTAGTGGCAGCTTGGAGGTGGTGAGAACCTTCAATGTTCCAGTGCAGATTCCAGTGCCATAACCACTTCCCTAGTTTAGGGTTGCAGCAAAAGATCTCGAGGGGCCTGCTATAGAGCTCTCAAGACTATTGAACACAGAGATGAACACAACCCAGGCCTTCTCACCCTCCATCAGTTCCTGACTTTTCTAACACCCTTGTGGACGAATGAGCAAAAAGCTCCACAAGCACAATCTAGTGGAACACCTTCCCAGAAAAGTGATGGTTATTAAAAGAGCAAAACACTCACAAACCTTGAGATCATCCGTGTCCTTCTGACGTAATTAGTCAGCATTTGGGGACTTTGAGAAACACTGGATTGCAAAAATGTAAGAGAAGTCCCATTTCCAAATGATTACCTGAGTTGAGTGTTATGGGACTGAACAATGCACTCCGGAGAATCTAAAGGCAGACGTTGACCACTTTTCTCACCGCGCACCGTTCACATTGTACCTCACAACACCACTGAAACTGGCACTGGCAGTTCTCTTCGTACTCAAGAGTGTGTTCCGTGTTCCCGTTATTGCAGCACAGCCAATCACAGGCTCCGGGCCCTGTCTCTGTTCCATTACAGGCCCGACCTCGTGTCCCTTCAGATCCCGTCCTGCGATTGGCCACGCAGAAATCTGGCGATTCGTCTGAGTAGATGAGGCTGTGGCTACCCAGGGGAGACACATTTCGCTCCAGGGGGACAAGGGATTTGCCATCATTGCCCCCCATTACACGGACCGCCGTCTGGAAGCTCTGCATGAGGTGATTACCTACCTGGCGGAACAGAGGTAACTTCTTCCAGCAGCTGCGGAGTGTGCAGGAGCCAGAGAGGCCATGACATTTGCATTCGGTTCGCATATTAGTCTTTACAGCCTGCCAAACACACACACCACACACACACACACACACATTACAAAACATAAGAAAGACATATGTGCAACTTTAAGAAGATGCATTTGACTACGGTGTGCTTTAATTCATACTCATCTATATTTCGCCACGTGACTTCATTTAACTCATTGTGATTTTATGTAAAGAACTATTAATGTAACCCCCACAAAGAGGATTCTGGGAAAATCTCTAACATCTTACTGGGTACCTGAATACTACACACATGATTGTCATGATTATCTTACCGTCCGTGTACATTTACAGCATTTGGCAGACGCTCTTATCTTGTTTAAGGGCCCAGTAGCGGCAGGTTGGTGATGCCAATTTGCAGGGATATTCGGTCCCCACCATGATGTAAACAACCCCCACCCTGAAAAGTCACTAAATCCTGACCCTGAAACATCAACCTAACACAGTAAATCCAAATGCCTAATAAATACTACGAGACACACCTCCACTCCAGCTTGCAGTGCATAAGAATCTCTTAGAATCCACCAGTACAGAAAATGAATGAAGATGAATTCATTATTTAATGGAAAAGATTGATCAATTGGTTAACGTTTCTTACAGGTTATTTAAATTTGGTGCATAAAGTAAAATCATTTGTAAAATACCAATAATCTTTACATTTACAGTATTTGGCAGACACCCTTATCCAGAGTGACTTACAACTGAGCAATTGAAGGTTAAGGACCTTGCTCAAGGACTAGTGGCAGCTTGGTGGGTTGTGGGATTTGAACTTGAGATCTTATGGTTAATACCGTAACCACTGATAATATATTTGCAAAATATACTACATGATGTGGCATTTATACACTACATGATATGTCAATTATGCACTATTTTCCACGTCTTGAACCTAATTTCCTCCGTTTTGTTCAAATGAAAGCGTGGAAGAACGGGAATTGTGTCAACGGTACACCTATTAATATGATATCATAACAACAGCCGGTTGGCAAAAACACAGATCCCATTAAAGCCAAGAGAAACACACATATACACACTAAACATTGTTGATGGTTCAACAATGTCCAGTTCGCTGCAGAGGGCTGCCGAGCTCTGGGAACTTGCACCAGACCCAAAACACCAGAGTTATCCTGAAAACAGTGGCATCACAGTCTGTGTTGTGTAAGTAAACAGACCTGCCAAGTTCCATCACAACACCACTGAAGGCTTTTTTTTTCAAAACAATCCACTATGGTGTAGTCTTTGACACTGTGTTTAGTATGTTTTTAACTGCAAATGATTTAAATTACTAATATATACCGTCCATGTTCCCTTATTGAAGTCTAATTTAGGGATACTGTCCATGCTGACTTTTTGTACGTGCCCACAGGGGTTTCCCCAAGTTTTGCCGGCGTCTGGTGCCCCTGGTGTTTCTATGATGTGAATGTATGCGCAAGATGTCTCATACAGTATATATTTCATATATAAAGTATATGTTAGGACACCTCCCTTCCTATCATCCTCCAACACCCCATTATCAATAACACATTTGTCCTTACCAGTCGGCCTGCCTCGTTGTTGTGCAGATCGATCAGACCCCGGATATCACTCTTGCCCTTCCGCTTCCTGGTGTCCATGAACTGCCGGGAAATCTTGTCGCCAAAATCCACATCATCCCCACAACCCCCCCACTCCCAGCTTTGGTCCAGCAGAGCAGGGTTTGATCTCACAATTGCCTGCTCGTTGGGGCTACCAGAAGAGCTCCTTATAGCAACACAGCCACACTGTAGCAGCTCCCCCTGGCTGCAGGCCCGTGTTACAGCATGCAGCACCCCTGCAGCCATGATGCCATTTACAAAGGCCGTCTCCCGGATATCTGCAAAGATAAAAACAAAAAAAAAGCACTTAACATTAGATTCACAGAACCACTTATAATTTGAATTGTCTATGACATTGTTTTAAATATACCAATGCTGTATGATCATTTTACATATTTTTCATATAGCATGCACTCAGCACTCAGCATCTTCCTAAATGTGTGAGTATTCTGAGATGCATTACATCATGGTTGTAGTTTTTACTCTTTTTTTCTTTGTAACCTGGGCAAAACGTGTGCATTGTGCTCATATGTATTGTCATGCTGGAACATTTCCAGGCTAGCTCCCTCACAGCCAATGATGAGAAGTGGTTGCATCATCGAAGGATCTATCCATCCATCCATCCATCTTCCTCCGCTTATCCGGGACCGGGTCGCGGGGGCAGCAGTCTAAGCAGAGATGCCCAGACTTCCCTCTCTCCGGCCACTTCCTCTAGCTCCCCCGGGGGGACACCGAGGCGTTCCCAGGACAGTCGAGAGACATAGTCCCTCCAACGTGTTCTGGGTCTTCCTCGAGGCCTTTTCCCGGAGGGACATGCCCGAAACACCTCCCCTGGAAGGCGCCCAGGAGGCATCCGAAATAGATGCTCGAGCCACGCCAGCTGGTCTCTCTCGATGTGGAGGAGCAGCGGATCTACTCTGAGCTCCTCCCGAGTGACTGAACTTCTCACCCTATCTCTAAGGGAGCGCCCAGACACCCTGCGAAGGAAGCTCATTTCGGCCGCCTGATCTATTTTTGGTAAATGATAGAAATGATAGAGGTTTTGAGTCTGATATTTCCACCCTTGGGTCCTTGAGCAAGGCTCTTACCCCTCTGTGCTCCATGGTTGACCAGGCGCTCTGACCCCAACTTCCAAACAAGCTGGGATATGCGAGGAAAGAATTTCACTGTGCTGTAATTTATATGTGACAAATAAAGGCAATTCTATTGTATTCTAGTTAGACGCAACAAAGACTTACACTCTCTATGCAAGTCTCCAGGACACCCCCTGAATATATAAAGCATTACCTTGGTGACCTACGTGTGTATCTAGTCCTTACACATCTGTCTTGTCTAGACTTGCCTGGATGCACACTTCATTTGCCGTGCGTGTGTTTTCTTCTGGAAGAATCAAGGTGTTCTTTAAGAGGCGCTAATTATTGGTGTCAAATTCACACAGCCCACATTCCATCGATTGGAAATGAGCAAATTGCTGACCTTTTGCATGTCACATTCCTGAAAGCCCTGCTCATACAGGTGTGTAATAAAAAGAGAGAAATGCCTCTCATTTCTCAATAAAAATGCTTGGCTCAAGTTGCAGCAGTCACTACCAGGAACTCACACCAAGACACTATAATACCTGAATTTAAATGGAAGAGGTGGGAGAAGAGTCTTGGACAGATTTGTGATTGCTTTTTCTTTTTTTTCTTTTTTTTTAAGGCGCAAAAGTGATGGTGAAAACTCCTGCCCTCTCATGGCCTAAATAAGAACTGTATGCTAGACATTGTTGGCCTCCAATTTCAAACACGGAATCTGACATGGACTCCTCTCCGTGAGGTTTTGCTCCCAATACACCTGATTCACCTCAGGTGGTATTTCCCCATGACTTCCCAGTGTTGTGTTTGCGCTTATGAGCCACCATAGGATTAACACTCATGTCTTGCATTTCAACACAGTTTTAAAATGCTCTTGTTGATTCATGCCTGAGAAGCCTAAAGCACCTACATCACACAAGTAGCCTCTTGCAGCACAAGCATAGGAGGATAAAAGGGAACGGAGCGCTGTGAGAATTTGCTTACTTCTTTAGAACAATATTTTTTGCTATCGTTTTGCTATCGGTTTGCTATCGTTTTCAAATTATTTGAAATGGAATAATAGAAAGTAGGGGCACGGTGACTTAGTGGTTAGCACATTCGCCTCACACCTCCAGGGTTGGGGGGTCGATTCCCGCCTCTGCCATTTGTGTGTGGAGTTTGCTGGTTCTCCCCATGCCTCAGGGGTTTTTTTCTCCGGGTTCTCCGGTTTCCCCTGGTCCAAAACCATGCACGGTAAGCTAATTGGCACCTTGGGTGTATCCTGCCTTGATGCCCAAAGACACCTGAGATAGGCACAGGCTCCCCGCAACCCGATGGAAGATCGGATAAAGCGGTAGAAGATGAAGGAATGAATAATACATAGTCATTATGCGTTATACTGGCCTATCCTTGGGAGATCAACAGTGAATCAATTATGGTCATCTATTATCAGGTGCAGAAAGGCAGCAAGGGAACATTTAAATCCTTTGGAATTTAAAAATATATATGATATATCTATTATACTGGCATTCGTAAGCATCTATGAGCTTGGAAGAAGGCAGAAAGAAGTTTCTTCCAAGTATTTTATGCAACTTTTGAGAAGTTCAAAAATATGTGGAGGTTGTTTTTACATGGCTCAGAAGAATCATGTATTAGCCGCCACCCTTGGCCTATAATAAGAAAAAACGGATGAAGTTACATTTCCGAAAGTATTTTATTTCTCTTCATTAAAAACAGATTTGTGTTTTGAAAAAATACAGATCACAAATCCTACTGAGGAAGCTGTCCTCCTAAAACCTTCTGTCATCCTGAGTCAATATCCCAAAAAGCCGTCTCTAGAAACTGCCATTGCAGGCCTTATGATGGTAATCAGAATTCTTTATGGGAAAGGGGTCTGATGAGAGTATGATTACAATATTACAGCACCAGGAGAAATGATCATAGTGCACAGTGTCTGTATGTCTGCATGTGTCTGAAAGGCAAACAGGCCTCACTCAGCTGTGACTAATCTTTGACTAAGGAGTGAGTTGGCCCCCCTGTAGCTAAGCATCACTCTACATATTAGACATTCCCTGGGAAAATGCTCCCACCAAACACTCTTTCTGAGAATTAAAGCAGGTTACGTTTCCAGGAGAATAGATTTTTGTTCCACTAACAGACAGCCCTTTCTTTCAAAATCTCAGGGTGTTTTTTGTTTTTTTTATAACTAAGGAGCAGTGTCACACAGCAAAATAATATATATATATTTTTACTTTTAATTTCAATTTGGTATAGTTAATATATTTCAGGCATATTCACTATGTAATTAAGATTGTAATAAAGTCCTTAAATATCCCAAAAGAGTTCAATTAGAGCCAAAAACAGCCAAAGCGATATATACCAGCTGATTGTAGGTTTACATTTGTCAAATATTGTTTTTTCCTGGAAAACCAGTGATCACAAGCAGTGGCATTAATGAATGTTCCAACTCACCTTGTTGCAGGATCTTGCCCAGACTCCTGCCATGACCTGTACAGTTCCAGCGCTGATAGCGGAACTGGTGCTGGCATTCGCGCATGCCCAACCGTGCACCTTTGGCCACTTCTTGGACTATTTCAGGCTGCGTCTGACACAGTTCAGTATATGCACCTCCTTCAGGCTTGCTCCTTCTGCAAATGCTGTTTGGGTCCATCACAAGTGAACTGCCCATCACACTACAAACAGTGAAGTGAATTAAGAACTCTACTAAGAGCACCTACTGACACATACAGTTCCACGGTAAAAACATGCTAGGAAAGGATGAATAACTTATTTCATATACAGTAATGTATAAATATGCAATTCCTTTTTTGCAGCTAGCTCTATTAATAGAAATGCACTGTAAGTCCCATATCTCATAAATGTTATTATTTGAGGCAAATTTGAAACTGTGGGGTCCTCATTGTGAAATGGCTCTACTGTCTTGCATAACCTACTATATCCTCAGATATAATCTTCTGGATTGCATAACCCCACTATATCCTCAGATATGATTCATCTCTCACAGATCATATTATCATTCTTCAGTTATGAGCTCATAATTGATCTCATATGTGTCAGGCTTTTCAAGAAATTGTTCTTTGCGCTCTTGCCTTGCGTCCTGTTATCTGCACACATTATGCATGAGTGCGCGTGGAGATTTAGTTTGGACTCCTGCGCATGCATAAGGAATAAGGCATATGTTTTATTTCGTTGCTTGTTATATGAAGCTATAATGAACTTACCGCCAAAGACGACCGGTGAGAGTGAAGACGAGAAGAAGGTGCACTTGCGTGGGGAGCATCATCCAGCAAGAGAAACGTTTCAAAAGTGTAAGGGAAATCCACCTGCAGCAGTCCTACACAGGTGATCGTGAACAGCGGAGGACCTTAAAGCGCGCATCGTTCCAGCCAGCGTGAAAGTTCTCCTCAAGAGCCACAGACGGTCCAGATGAATTTGATCGAAGCGAGAAGATGCACGGGGTAAAGTGTCCGAGGACATAGATTGGTGCAGAAGGGCACATGGAGCGCACTAATAATACCAAACAGCAACAGCAATAATAATAGCGAATAAGCTGGAGCTCACTTTGCGCGTCTTGTGGTGCGGGCGCGCAAGAGAGTGAAGCACGCGCAAGTTCCGCCTTCGCACCGGTTCCTTCGGAGGCGTTTTGCACAAAGTGAGCCTCAATCTAAGTTTAATGACGTGGAAAAAAGGAGAGAGAAAAAATACAGCCGTGCACTTATGCCAGTCAAAAAAAAAGAGGAAGATGAAGAAGAGAGTACAGTACAGCTCTGTCTGTTTTCTTTTCAGTTTTATTGAGGTCTTGTGTTTGGTTTTGCGTTATGATGTCATTTTCTGGTATGTTTTTCATCAAAATTTCCCTTGTGCTGTTTGTTGACCTTGGCAAGTCCTTCTAGGCCTCCAGCTATGTCAATGCCTTGTGCTATCAAGTGGAGTTAAAATGTGAGAACTCTGTACATTCTCTGCACACCTAACAGAATGAATGTCAAATCCCGACGCCAAATCTCCAATCTCTCCCCCCCACCACCTTCTTGAAATATGAGGGCAGAGGAGGGAATGAATCCTCCCTGATTTATCTTTTGCTTATCTCCCACTCAGAGGATTGAGTGTCAGCGAGAGAGCAGAGGGGGAAAAAATAGACAGTGATGAGTTTATAATGTCCCTGAAAGGATTCTGACCTGCTTACAATTTTGGGTTTAGATCAACGTTTGCACTCTTAGAAATAAAGGGTATTAAAGGAGCACACATTGCAAGTGAAATCCTTCTTTTCAGGATTCCCATGGCTTATTTTTCCAAATACATACACATTTTCCTAGGCGAATGTGAAATGAAGTGTTTGCATGGCATTTTGGAAAGCGTATAAGAAACATGATTAAAAAAAAAAACTATTTCCAAGATATCGTTATGCCATTTGCTTTTGTACAGACTCAACTTTGTCTTACTTCCACACAACAAACATGAATAAAATCATTTAAAAAAAACTGAATTTAGAAATAAATGCCTTCAGTTCAAATATGTATATGAGGCCATTTTTTTACTCATATTTTTGTCATCACTGTCAATCTTGCAGTCCAATTTACTAAGTACAACTGACCATGTAGCTAAGGATATTCTATATGCATTTCGGCAATAGTCTGTGAACAAAAGATTCTGCTTGGGCAGGACCCGAAGTCGATCCAGCAACGATCAACGATGCTGACCCTACGCCATCTAGTAACATACACGATCTAGTTGAATTCATAAAGACATTAGACATTGAACATTGGATAAACAACCTTTTAATCAAAACTAAAATAACACTAAACATGCAAAGGCTTTGGCCTGGACGAGTTGGTTTTACAATAACTCTATAATGATCTATAATATTAATTTATGCGTTGATTTCTTTACACCTGGTTCTAAATTCTAATTGACTGTATAATTACTCATTACTCATATTACTCGTATAATTTCCTCTTTTGCCCCAGACTTCTGTCACCCCAGACTTGCTCATCTGCGATAATTGCACATACACATAAATATTAGTGAATATTTTTCTGTAATTCTTACATCCTGTAACGTCGCTTTGAGACAATGTGTATTAAGAAATAAAGCTAAATTGAACGGGGAAAAAATGGATACCACACTTGACTAGGATAGTATTGTTTAAAAAAACCCTTAAATAGTTCATGAAGAATCTGCAACATACAATAATTTAGCATACACCATCAGCTTGTTTTGTTCAACTTTATTCATTCATAGTGTGTGAGCCAAGGCGGAAAAATTACTACATCTCAAAAAAATGCAAAAAGACCCCCAATAACAGGCATTGTATATAGAAGAAACATTTTTTTTTACCATTTTCCCCCCTTAACCTTACGGTGGGACTTCCAGGTCCATATGGATTTTTTAAATGTATACAGCCATTATCCACTACACGAGCCCTCCTTCCTCCTTCTCAGAATCTTTGCAATATATGAGGAAAAGGTCTTGGATGCATTTGAAGTACTCCAATTTGGCACACCTTGGCAAGCCTGTCATTATCTGTTAAGTCCTTCACTAAAAACATATATTTCGAGGCATGAGTATGTGTCATTGTACCACTCCACAATACATTTTAGCAGCATAACTGCTCGATCTCCACACATACCGAATCCTATTACATAAAATATGAAGGCAGAAGGCTTTTTTTTTTTTACAACCCTTGATGTAAACCCTTGTATTTTTCCTGTGCAAACCTAATCACACAATCACATAATGAAAGCTCCTCCAGTAACAACAAGGCCACCGAGGAGGAAGAAGCTGCCCTGGGTCATGTGATTACACCCACCCGGGGAAGGTGGGACAGTACTGACAGTAAACAGCGGTGTAAATTCCCTGCTTTTATTTCTGTGACTGTAAACAACTCTCATATTCAGATGCTTGTTATGAATGGACAATGTCTGGCTGTGGGCCCTCTACTCTATGATGGCTTTCTCTGAAAGCTGAATGTCTGGACAATAACCTCTGTCCTGCCTTGTTAAGTCCCTTTCCTGCCTCTTTGACCCTATAAGTGGGCTGGTTTCTAGGCAATTGAGTAAAACAACTGAAAGAAGAAGCTCAGGGAATTCAAACAAGTCGCTGCAATATTTTGAGGGATCGTAGTGGTGGGTTTAAAACTGAAAGGATTACACATTCAGTTTGATTATATTGAAAGAATTGTGCAGTATTTATTGATTTTGGTGTTGCATTTTCATTATTTCCTTGCTCCAGTGCAGACATAGTTGAGACAGTAAACATTCTCCCAAAAGCAATGCAAGTATGTGAAAAAAGCTAAAGAAAAGAATCAGCATGTGTATGATGGTGCTATTAGAATAAAATATGAAAACCTAGTAGTCGTCCTGTTTGAGAGGAATATAGGAGAGCTAAAGAGATTTAAAGACTAGTGTGGTGTTGCATCTTGGAGAAAGGGATAAATCCAATTACCACTTCTTGAGTGGGTAGCTAATATAGAATGCCATTAATCAGTGCAAAAACTAGATGTCAATAAAAGATGCTTTACTCCTTGTTTAGATCATTCTTGCAATAATTATTATCTAAATATATGTTTACAATAATGCTTGTTATATGTGTAGTTCAGTAAATATTTAAGCTGCTGCTGCTATTTTAATTGCGTTGGTTCAGAGAGCCCTATGGATGTCGTCAAATCACTGCCATCTAGCGTCACAAAACAATTACTACAGCCTCAAAAATTTGCTTATGGTGCTTTGAGAACTTGACGTGAACCCGAGCGACCCTCGGCCTACCGCTCCAGATTAATGTCACAGTAGAGGAAGACATCACTCATTTTAACGTGGGTCATTCACAATGATGTTACATGATACTAGAGAAGATACAAGGGAATAAAGCTCTCTTGTGATTGACAGGAAGCTGCACAAGCTGACAGGAGTGCTGAGTGTGATTTTATACTATATATATTATACTATATATATATATGTGTGTGTGTGTGTGTGTGTATACTGCAAAGTGTATATACATACAAAAGTATCAAAAGTATATATACATACAAAGAGCAAACAAAAGAGAAATCTAATTCAAATCAATATTTGATTTGGTGTTACTACCTTAGAGGCACGGTGGCTTAGTGGTTAGCATGTTCGCCTCACACCGACAGGGTCCGTTTAAGCCATGTGTGTGTGGAGTTTGCATGTTCTCCCCGTGCCTCGGGGGTTTTGCTCCGGGTTCTCCGGTTTCCTCCCAGTCCAAAAACATGCACGGTAGGTTGATTGGCACCTTGGAAATTGTCCCTAGTGTATGAATGTATGTGTGTGTGTGTGTGTGTGTGTATGTGTGTGTGTGCCCTGTGATGGGTTGGCATTCCATCCAGGGTGTATCCTGCCTTAATGCCCATAGACGCCTGAGATAGGCACAGACTCCCTGTGACCCGAGGGAAGATCTGATATAGCAGTAGAAGGTGAATGAATGAATGAATGTTACTACCTTTTGAAGAACTAGAAGTAGTGGAAGTGATGGCACGGCCCTCACAGAGCCCTGATCTCAACATCATGGAGTGTGTGTGGAATTACATGAAGAGACAGAAGGATGTGAGAACGTTTACATCCACAGAAAATCTGTGGTTTCTTCTCCAAAATGGAACAACCTACCAGCTGAGTTCCTTCAAAAACACTGTGTGCAAGTGTACATAGAAGAATTGCTGCTGTTCTGAAGGCAAAGTGTGGATATTCAGGATAGTGCATGGAATATCAATCAATACTGGTTACTTTATGAGAAAAATATGACTAAAGAGTGACTTTTACCATGCTTGTGGTAATAATATAATCTAATAAAGATGAAAGCAATAAGTGAATGTAGGACTGAATCTATATATAAATATATATACATATCCATCATTCCTGCAAGAGCAATCTGTGAATTCCTGAAAGTTCATGAAAATGGTCTTTCCTTGTCATATCAAAAGGTTTGTTTTTAAGTTTAAAAAAACAAAAACAAAGAACAAACACCCACTTCCATGTCTGTTTCTATTCTAATGCACCCCACTGAGACACAGGACATTTTTTTAAATAGGCTACAGGGTTTTCCAACAGATGACGATCTTTGAAACATTAAAATGTAACCTATTTTGTCTTGGCTGTCATACAGTGTTTATGTGATTAGTTATAAGTACAAAAAAAAAACTTCTCCAGAAACCCAAGTGCTGTTATGTCTATATTTTACTCTTTGAGTTTAACCACAGCTGATGTCATGCATTCAATCAATAAAACTTTAAAGAGGGTGGAAAAGGTAAGACTGAGTATGGGTACTGAATAAGAAAGGCACTACAGAAGACCTCACACTGGCATGTGTAAAGCAAATGCCCCTTATAAATCTTAATAATGGTTATAACTAGCCCATTGAAGGAAGTTTGCCAGGGGGATCACTGCTCTGACAAGGTTGTGAAATTGCTAGAAATCAACTATTTTCAAGGGGAGGAAAGAGGGACCAGATGTGGCTTCCAGGAAAAGAAAACTCAGAAAGTGCATTGAGCAATGTTTACCCACTGAGAGGATCAAATGTCTTCATAATAAGAGTTCAATCGGAAAAAAAAAACAGATGAATTTTTAGTTCCTGTGCTTAAGGTTAGATTTAACAGTGACAAGAGACTGAAGGACAGATGGTTAAGACTCAGTAGTTAAGATCTTGGACTTTGAGTGTGAAATCCTAACTATACCCAGCTACCACTGCTGGGCCCCTGAGCTGTAAGGGCATCTGCCAAAATACTATAAAAGTAAATTGCATAGAAAGTAGCAGCTCGTCTTCTCCCAGGCCATTTTTTACACTACTTTTTATACGCTAGAGGACAGGGTCAGAGTTCTTACTGACTGTGGTAAAACCTCCTTTAATGACCACTGCCTATAAACTGTCATTGCTTGGTCCAGGAGTACTCTAGCCCTGTGTGTTTTAGTGCCTTCCCTGCTTTAAGACACACTCAGGAATGGCGTGCTAACTAGCCGATTACTTGTTCAGGTGTGTTCGAGCAGAGAAAACAAGAAAATTATAGGGAGGATGAACTTTAGGAGATGAAATTTAGGAGTTGGGAACCATATGGCCTCAGGTTTGGTAAAGTTTCTCACAGGAATGTTAGAGGTGTTAAGTAACTACCTCTCTACCTAAGAATTTAAGATATCAAGATAATAATCTGGCAAATTGCTCTGTCCATTTGCTTAAATGGGAGGATGGGCTTCTTAGGTGTTTGGGAAATTACTGAATATACAATTTGCATATTTATATTAAACGTTGCATATTTGCCAAGCTCATTTTAAAGTCTTTTATTATAATTATGTCATTTAATTTACCGATGATTACTTTTTATGTGGTAATGAACACCGTTTTGTACATCACTGTTATCAAAGCTAGCATAGAAAGCAATATCTTCTGACCAAACAGATTGAAGACTTAGTTTCTGTAGAAAGAAAAAAATGACTAATAATAATGACCCCTCTTCCTTTAAAAATAATCTATATGCAACTTGAAAGTGAGGAGACCGATTGCTGGAATTTATTAGAGGAATATTATCATTATCATCATAAATTTAAAAAAGCACTACAAATAAAACTTAATTTAATTATCACAATTGTGTTTGATACAGGATTCTATCAGCCCAACAGTCCTGGGATTTCCTTGACATATTTTTTGTTTCCTGATGCACCAAATATTTTCCGGCACGCCACTTCAGAACCTGGAATATTCTACTTTGATGCCATGCTGTTGTAATAAATGCACTATGATTTAGCATTATCTTTGCTAATATATTCAAAGCCTTTCTTTAAAAAGATGAATGCATATGTCGCTCTAAAATCTATATATAGCGTTCATCATTGCTGGGGCCTCTCCAGATGTGAAAGTGTCCCGTTCTATAAGTGAATGAATATTTTGCTAGATTTTCTTGTTAAAATATTTTAATTTGTTGTTCTTCCACTCTACAAATTGTTGGACTCTTAATCACCACACCTATATTTACTGGTTAAAGATGCCGCTACAAAGACATAACAGGAATAGTCTTTTCACTAGATCATGGAATGTGACTGGGGATTTGTACTCATTCAGCAACAAGAGCATTCGTGAGGTCAGCCAAGAAGGTCTGGCATAAAGGTTTGTCCTCTTCATCCCTAAGGTGTTCAGGAGGTTTGAGGTCATGGCCTCTGTACAGGCCACTTTTGTGTTTCCGGACAAACCCTAAATAAACCATGTCTTTATGAAGTTTCACTTCCTGCTGAGGGGTATTGTCATGCTGGAACAGGTTTGGGCTAGGTCGCTTAATTACAGTGTAGGGAAATCATAATGCTGTAGCAAAAAAAGAGATATCATAGACAGAAATTTTGCTTCCAAATTTGTGGCAAACAGGAAAGTCACATGGTAAAAGTTGTAGTCAGGTGATTCATTTATACCATATGCCCAGGGCATAATCGTCTAATTAGATTTAACATATCAAGCAAACACTTCTCCTAGAACACTACAGGGGTGAAAAAAAGAAAGAGAAAGCTTGTATGTTATGAAGCAACGACCACCTTAAATAAACTCATACAGGGCAAAGTCCCAATCCCTTTACAGTGTTATTTGTGTCCAGCTAAACAGACCAGGCGTTAATTCCTCACTGGGGATTTTACTAAGAATAGAAATGTTTAACTCAACTCTACCTTAGATGCCTTCAACACTGGGACAGAAGCAGGGCTGTTGTGAAACCACTTATATAGGGAGTTATTTTTATATAAAAATCGGCTAAATCACTACTAACAGAGAATTCTGTCACAACTTCAGTGTCCGTTTTTATACATTTATAGACTATACAAATGCTTTTGTATGTAACCGTGCATTTAAAGATCTGTAAATAGTAAAGGGTTGTTTCACTACTAAATGTGTTATTAAACTATCAACCAACTATCATTATAGTTATTAAACTATAAGGAATCATGTTTGTTAAATACTGTTGTGCTGTTCTACATACAATACACACTTTTTATTGCTATTTGTAAGGTGTTTAATAAATGCAGTAAGATCCACACATCATTACTTGACAATTTTGGCATCAGTTCTGAATTCAGATTGCATACAGTGCATTTTCTGTTAATTTTCATTAACAAAGTTCAACCACAACGAGCAAATACAACTCCCCGCTCTTGACACAAATTGCGATACATTTGCTATGTAAAAAAGGAGAAAAGAAACAAGTTTCAGTCGATCCTTTCATGCAATGCTACATTTTACATACTAACTTAAAATAGTATCATTAATTTTTTTTCCAACTCCTTCAGTTGTCAAACATTTATTACCAGTATTAGCAATGATTTAAAGGTAAGACTTTCCTAAGAGACACACAAAATGTTCAATTCGCAGTTTCAAATGGGACCCAGGAGGTCTTAGATCATAAACCTGGCAATACTTTTTCTCTATATTATACCCTTAACCTACCTTTACAGAGTTTACATGGACACATTCCAAGCCCTGGCTAAGAACCATCTCTGTAGGGGGTTTCCTGTATCCATTATCCATTCATCCGCCTGTCTCCTTGATACAATTATTCTTAAGTTACAAAGGGGCCAGAGTTGTTAAAATACCTGTGTTATTGTGTGTTGTACCTTACTGGAATAATTGCTTAAGGAAATTTTGGAAAATAGTACCAACTACACTCAAAAACTCATTAGATATATATCAAACATAATTTTTGAGGGGCCAGAGTTGTTAAAATACCTGTGTTATTGTGTGTTGTACCTTACTGGAATAATTGCTTAAGGAAATAATAGCTACATGGAAATACTATAGTATGATATATATATACAGAGGGGGTGACAAAATCTGGGTTCGAGCCCCGATATGGCCAAGCTGCTACACTTGGGTCCTTGGTTAAAGGTAATGTATATGTACCTAATTCTAGCTATCTTCAGCATGGACATCCAAAGCAGTGGACAAACCAGAAGTAATATATTTATAAATAATATATATATATATATATATACGTGGACAAAATTGTTGGTACCCTTTGGTCAATGAAAGAAAAAGTCACAATGGTCAGAAATAACTTTAATCTGACAAAAGTAATAATAAATAAAAATTCTATAAATGTTAACCAATGAAAGTCAGACATTGTTTTTCACCACCATGCTTCAACAGAATTATGTAAAAAAATAAACTCATGAAACAGGCATGGACAAAAATGGACAAAAATGGTAACACTAACTTAATATTTTGTTGCGTACCCCTACTTAATATTTTTTGAGGCAATCACTGCAATCAAACGCTTCCTGTAATTGTCAATGAGACATCTGCACCTCTCAGCAGGTATTTTGGCCCACTCCTCCTCATGAGCAAACTGCTCCAAAGTTCCGGTTTGAAGGGTGCCGGTTTGAAGGGTGCCTTTGCCTTTTCCAGACTGCATGTTTCAGCTCCTTCCAAAGATGCTCAATAGGATTGAGGTCAGGGCTCATAGACGGCCACTTTAGAATAGTCCAATTTTTTCCTCTTAGCCATTCTTGTTTTTAGGTGTTTTTATCTGTGTGTTTTGGTGTGTTTTGGGTCATTGTCCTGTTGCAAGACCCATGACCTGCGACTGAGACCAAGCTTTCTGACACTGGCTAGTACATTTCTCTCTACAATTCCTTGATAGTCTTGAGATTTCATTGTACCCTGCACAGATTCAAGACACCCTGTGCCAGACGCAGCAAAGCAGCCCCAGAACATAACAGAGCCTCCTCCATGTTTCACAGTAGGGACAGTGTTCTTTTCTTGATATGCTTCATTTTTTTCGTCTGTGAACATTACAGCTGATGTGCCTTGGCAAAAACTTCGATTTTTGTCTCATCTGTCCACAGGACATTCTCCCAGAAGCTTTGTGGCTTGTCAACACTTGGCAAAAACTTCGATTTTTGCATCTGTCCACAGGATATTCTCAGAAGCTTTTGCTTGTTTGGCATATTTACCGTCTTGCTTTTTTATGATTCGTTTTCAACAATGGTGTCCTCCTTGGTCGTCTCCCATGTAGTCCACTTTGGCTCAAACAACGACGGATGGTGCGATCTGACACTGATGTTCCTTGAGCATGAAGTTCACCTTGAATCTCTTTAGATCTCTTTAAGTAGAAGTCTTTCTAGGCTCTTTTGTTACCATTCGGATTATCCGTCTCTTAGATTTGTCATCAATTTTCCTCCTGCGGCCACGGTCCAGGGAGGTTGGCTACAGTCCCATGGATCTTAAACTTCTGAATAATATGTGCAACTGTACTCACAGGAACATCTAGTTGCTTGGAGATGGTCTCTTATAGCCTTTACCTTTAACATGCTTGTCTATAATTTTCTTTCTGATCTCTTGACAGACATCTCTTTCCTTTGCTTCCTCTAATGGTCCATGTCGAGTGTGGTACACACCATATCACCAAACAACACAGATTACCTGATTACCTGGAGCCATATATATAGGCCCAATGGCTGATTACAAGGTTGTAGACACCTGTGATGCTAATTAGTGGTTGACACACCTTCAATTAACATGTCCCTTTGGTCACATTATTTTCTGTGTTTTCTAGGGGTACCATCATTTTTGTCCATGCCTGTTTCATGAGTTTATTTTTTTACATAATTCTGTTGAAGCATGGTTGAACCAAACAATGTCTGACTTTCATTGGTCTGACTTTATTGGAATTTTTATTTATTCCATTACTTTTTGTATATTAATAGTTATTATTGAATATGACCATTGTGACTTATTATTATCATACTTTTCATATTCATATCCACCCATATAGTATACTATATATATATATTAATAATATATATATCTTGATATATATAATTATATATATATATATATATATATTATATATTATACTATACACACAGACAGATCTAACCCTATAGAGTAGGATATGGAAAATATTTGTTTGGATGTCATTCACCTTTACATTAAGTGCTGAAAGTGCTGCCCTTGTTGTTGAATGCATAATTCAATTCGTTTAATCATATTGTCAAAGACACCATGTAACATTTCCTCTGTAATGGAAGCAGCGTAAGCGGAGATGGTGGTTTTTAATTCGTCAATGGATTTGGGACTGTCCTTCGAAACAGCTTCTTTTGCTGCACTCCAGAAGAAAAAGTTAGTTGGTGTTAAGTCATGCGAGTGTGGAGGCCAGAGACCCTTTGAAATTATGCGATTGGCGAAGACGTCTTCAAGAAGTGCCATGGAATTGCGAGCTGTATGTGCGGTAGCACCGTCTTGCTGAAAGTAACCGTTCATTATCTCGCTCATTTCGAGTTGGCCTATGAACGGATACAGAATTTCAGCACAGTACCGTTTTGAGTTTATTGTGTTTTCAAAAAATATGGGACCCACAATCCGGCGCCTGGAAATCGCGACCCAAACTCCGATTTTCATGGAGTGAAGTGGTTCGCCTTGAATAGCATACGGATTTTCCATGTTCCACAGATGACAGTTTTGTGCGGTTATGTAGTCTGATAAATGAAACCAAGCTTCGTCAGTGAAAAAGGTTTCATTAAGCACATCGATTCCATTTTGCTGTATGAAATAACTGAACCACTCACAATACCGCTGTCTCTTAACGTAATCCTTTGCTTTTAGCTCTTGAACCACTGTCACTTTGTACGGGAAAACTTTGTTTACAGCCGTGTAGGCCGTTCCCAGACTAATGTTCATTTCCTGCGCCAGTTTCCTCAATGACTTTGACGTACTTGTCATCATCTTGTCAGAAATCGTGAGAAGTTTGTCCTCACACAACACACTAGGCCGACCACTTCTTGGCGCATCTGCCACAGAACCCGTAATTCGAAATTTACTTATTAAATCTCGCACTGTATCACGATGCGGTATTTTTGTGTCCGGAAAAGCTGCTTGAAATTTTCCACGGACCAAATCCGTGTATTTGTCGCCAGCTTTAAAAACGTGCTCCACTAGAAAAACACGTTCTTCGATGGTTAACATTTTCACACGAAAAAATACAAAAAAGCTCCTCGGATACGTACAACAGACTCCGTGGTGCGAAACAACAGCACGCCTACGCACTCCTACTACTCTTTGTGGCCGCTGCGGAGAGTCTTTCTGAACAGAACGATATATATTCTTATTTGCTCAAGGACCACTTAACATCGTGCTAGTCTCCGTGGGTTTTTTTTATATATAAATAATATATATATATATATATATAGTAGTATTTGAAACAGGGGTTTACGTCTGATGCAGATGGTGCTACTCCAAAACTGTCCGTGCCTCCATCGGCTGGCAAAGCGTGTTGAATGACGTCAGCGAGGGGGCGGCGCCCCGGACGGTGACACGTCACAAAACAAGCGGAGACGTCTTATCCTAGAGGCGTTCAGAAAAAAAAGAGGCTTTTTGTCTCGAGAGCGCTTTTTCTTGTCCGAGGGAAGCCCGTTGTCTGTGCGCCAGTAGCGGGCGATAGAAGATACCAGGCCAGACGGCGTTTTTATCAGCAATGCGGATTGCGACGCTGATCTCTCTAGCCAGGCCGATCGGCCCGGTGGTGGTCGGTATCTCTCTGGGTTTTACCCTCAGCCTGCTCAGCGTCACATGGGTGGACGAGAGTTGCGGTTACGGCGCCGTCGCCGTCACCGAGGAGGCGCCCGTGGCTGCGCCGGGAGGTGCGAAGGGAGCGCGCAAGCCGAGCTCGATCGCGACGGGCAACGCCGAAGAGGACGACTATGAGCCAAAAATAGTGCCGTACAACAAACCAGCCCAGCAAGGTCCGCCGAAAAAAGTTTTCAGGTAGGCGAAGGTCTGTTTTTTTTTCGTCGGGACTCGCCAGTGGGATGTATCGCGAGCGGATCGATTGTTCACAAACGACTCTTTCAAAGCGACTCAGACGAAGCAACTCGCCACGCAAGAAAATGATTGGCTTTAAGGTCTTATTGCGTCACCGTGCGCTCCTGCTTAATGTTGAATACAGCTGCACTCATACATTATATAGTCCTCTGCATATAGAGCAGTCTTTAGTAATAAATAATCAACCAATGGATGTGCTTTGCTTTTCTCCTAAACACTGCATGGCTTTTGCCAATTTACTATGCATTTTATTCCCAGCTAATACATTTGTAGTTTAGAAGAATCCCTAAACTAAGTCTAAATGCCAATCACTATTTCGGGTCGTCCACGCCCATCTGCCTCAGCCTAAAGGCCACATCTGTGCTCGCTTATTCCACAGCCAGTTTCTACATTAGACGCTTTCGAGGTGCCTGACATGGCATATTGTTTTCTTCAAGCATCAACAATCACTAGGGTTTTCCCACACTACTGTGATTAAAGACATTTGATCTAGCGCTTTTGAAGTCTGCCTTCATTCCTGTCATTAAAACGAGATCACTGTGCTCTTGTATGCTACGTTGGTTCACTTCCCAGTGATCACATGTCAGGCATTGGATATGCTTGATTATTTGTTGTTTTAGACGAGACGTCTTGTGGTTTGGTGGCTTAGTGGTTAGCGTGTTTGCTTCGCACCTCTACGGTTGAAGATATGGGTGACGCCTCTGCCTTCTGTTCACAGACATTGTGTGTTTTTTTTCTGAGGGTGGAAGCAAGGGTTTTCTCATTGCACTCTGGTTTTCTCACACCCCAATTTACTTCTGTTTTACATAGTCCAATTAGACCAACATTAGTCCAGTTACTTCTGTTTTGCTGCTGATTGTTGTTGTCGATTAATAATTGTGCATGGCTCGGTGCACTTTTTCCACTGCCATGAGAAATTTCCATTTTAGGAAATATTTGTCCTCCTGTAGGTGTCGTAGTGGTCACTAAAAGTAGATGGCACATCAATACATGAGCTAAGACCTAAAGCAAAACTGTTTCTCATATTTCATGTCTTTTTGTTCTTCCTTTAGAGCCAAGTATGCTAGCACGGAGCTGGATATTCACGAGCGTCTCTTCTTAGCCGTCATTACATCCAAAAACAACTTGAACACGTTAGCTGTTGCGGTCAACAGGACCATGAACCACCACCTGGATGGCCGGCTCATCTTTTTTACCGGCTCACACAACCGTAAAGTGCCTCACGGGATGTTCGTGGTGGCCCACGGACATGAGCATCCTGTACCCAACATGTTCCAGACAGTTCAGTACCTCCTGGAGCACCATGGCGCAGATTATGACTGGTTCTACATACTTCAGGATGACACTTACATTCAGCCCGACAGATTGAAGACACTGGTGGGCCACTTGAGCATGGACCTCCAGTTGTACATGGGCCACCCAGCGGAGTTTATTGGACGTGAAGCTCAGGGAAGGTATTGTCGTGGAGGCTCTGGTTTCCTTTTGTCCAGGGCTTTACTGCTGAAGATTAAACCTTTCTTGGAGCGTTGCCGCACGGACATTGTCAGTATCCAGCCTGACGAGTGGCTGGGTCGGTGCATCATCGATTATGCTGGCATTAACTGTGTGAAGGAGCACGAGGTAGGATGAATCCATTACAGTATACTAAATCTGTGTAAAGGTTAATTGTTTGCTGGTGTGCAGAAACCTGTCAAAGAGGCCGTTAATATACTTTAAGACCGCTACTTTAAAATAAAATAAATATACTTTTTTACTAAAATGGCATGCAAATGGTTTTATTTAGGTTAGTTTCTAACCCTGCCTTGGCTCTCTGCCTGTAGACATCCTGTTGGGTAAGAAGCCAGCAGCTGTAAATACAGCCATTTGTTAGTCTTCACAATTTGTTCAAGTGTTAGGTTGACTAGGTAATGAAATCAGGCGTGATGAAATTCAGTTTCTTATTCGTTAGGCGAAGCCTACAATGTACCGTCACATCATTACAGATGACGCAGAGAAAAGATCTAAATGACTTTAAAGCACAAAAATTGGGCAACAGAACTGAATTCTTGAATTAGTTTGGTAATATAAGTGACATGATGTATTTCTTAACCTGTTTCAGCTGAGGAATGGAACGATGTATTTTAGAAAATGTCATTATTTTTGACCAAGTGGTGTTTGCAGTACACTGTACAATTATGACTCATAATTTGAATCTCTCATTTTCCCCCCTACTCTTTTATGTAGCTCTTTTCTCTTCCTCACATGTCCTTAAATTTAGTTGGCTTCCAATTTGGATCACTTCATGCCTTCATAAACCCTAAACTTGAGGTCCAATAAAGTTGCATTTCATCTAGCATGTACATTAATGTAGATTTGTATATGCAGCAGAGTTGAACAGATTAGAACCTCGACTCCGAAAGCAGACCGGTGTAGAGAAAGCAAACTGTTCATGTTGCTAGATTCCGCGCAGAGATCTATGTTTATGCTGGCCACAAGTAACTTCATTTTTCTAGTTCGGATCTCGTGTATCAGCAGCAAACCACGATTCCCAGGAGTCTTTGCCACCGATGAGAAGGTGGCTTGTTTCGTATTGAGATGCAGAACAGCAAAGTGCAACACCGTGGTTCAAATTATGAACGTTGTCAGTATTTCAGGGCCAAAATCCCCATTTCTTATGGAAACACGTATGCAAGGGAGCAGTCATAAGTACATAACCGGTACAATCTTGCATAAGATTTCCCAGGTTGCAATGCAATACGTATGCTGCTTATAGAGTATGCTCTGATTTTCTGTCATATATCATAAATTGCCTGTTCTTCGTAAGCTCTTGGTATCTCAGGCAACAATCTCTTTTTTTTTTCTTTTTTTTTATATGTAGGATTGCTAACAACAGCTGTCATCATCTTCAAAATCTTGAGGCTGTTGAGTACATTAAAAATTTACTTAATTTAATAACCTTTATATAATTTGTGTAATATGTGTCATTCTATGTAAAGAACTATTCTGTATCCATTAAGAATGGGAAAAAATAGTAATGCAAGAATTACTTTCATTATTTCTCTGATCACTTGGATGATGCAATTTCTGGCTGAATATTTCCAATTGGTGGGGAAAAAAAGTTACTTTGGTGATAAGAACCGATCACGTTATTTTTACACACTATATGGTCAAATCTATTGGGACATCTGACTTTGCAGACATGCACTTTTGCCATAAAGAGACACACACTTGTATTGGATGCCTTTGGATTTGAACGTATTGGAATTTCCTTCACTTGAGTCCCAGTCATGTTCAGACAAGATTGGGTTGAGTGCCCTGCTATAGAGCAAGATTGAGTTTATTTGTTTGTTTGTTTGTTGATTGTGATTGGTGTAACTACCATACAACATAATGCATGTGTTAGGGAGGTGGTAGCCCTGTGGTTAAGGTGTTAGCCTCTAGCCCAGATCACAGGTTCAAACCGCACTACCACCACCAAGCTGCCTTTAATTCAATTCAATTCAATTTTATTTATAGAGCGCTTTTTACAATTTGTCATCGTCTCAAAGCAGCTTTACATAATACTTATGTGTGAAAAGTAAAAATCAGTTTGGGCCTAATTGTTTCTTGTTGAGCAAGCCGAAGCGACGGTGGCAAGGAAAAACTCCCTGAGAGCAGGAAGAAACCTTGAGAGGAACCAGACTCAACAGAGAACCCATCCTCATTTGGGTTGTTGCTCAAATGTGTTAGTAGGCCCTTGAGCAAGGCCCTTAACCCTCAATTGCTCAGTTGTAAGTTGTACAGTTGTACAGCATCTGCCAAATGCTGTAAATGTAAATGTGTTAAATACAAGATATTCCAGCCTGACTGTGGACGAGTTTTGTTCTTCTATACCGTCTATACCTGACCGATTCTCTTTTCTGTCACTGAGATACTTTTCTCTACTTGTTAATGGTGGCCTTTAAATTGTACCATAGTACAACTGATCTGAAATTCTTTTGGAACCCTACTCTCTTGATAGATTCTTGTTCTTCTTGATTCTTGATCCTCTACATTCTTGTTTTACCTTTTTTTTTTTGTTTTTTTTTTTTTGCAAAACACAAATTCAAGAAAGATCCTAAACAACATAAACAATGAATCTTGGTTCATCAGAATCACTTATGTGGAGACATATGTTACATCAACATGAGTTTTAATGTGCTCACTAATGCTCCATTATTAAAAAAAAAAAAAAAGGTTGCATGTTATTTGCTTGAATTTTATTAGGTGCTATAATCAGATTAAAGGTAGAAAAACAAAAAGTGGCTGGACGTTGATAGAGCAAGTAGAGGCAGCTCATTGTCCCGGTTTGTTTGTGTAGGTGGTCAGTGCTATTTGCAGTGGCTTCCTCTGGCTCCTGTAGCAAAGTCTTGCTGGCATTTAAGCATGCTACAACAAAAATATTACAATTCTATTGAATACTCTGCCTTAGGAATAGAAAGTTTTGGATATTTTAAATAAAATCGTAGCGAGACAAGTGCTGCAGAACTTTCTATTTACCAGTATGTATTCAAGTCTATATATTTCATTACCGATGACCACAGTGTCAATGGATATGTCAAAGTGCAGATTTTTTTAGCTTTAATGTGATTGTATGTTGGACAAACTGTCACTCAGAGATAAAACCGTTTGTTAATATTTGCCGGCACAACCTTAGCAGTCACTGGTTGACTGTAGTCTGGAATCCGCACACATCACCAGATGCTGGATCTCTCCTGCAGCTGTCTTCACTTTCTTCATCTCCTTGAAGAGATTTACCTTCAGTTTACCCATCAGCAAGTAAAATGCGTTCTTCACTTGGTTTAGGGGTTGTCCTTTGTCCTTTCTTGAAACTTGACTAATTTCTCTGAATGTGTGTAGATATGTCACTATAGAATAGAATAGCCTTTATTTATATACATTACGGCACAGAGAAATTCTTTTCAGCAGATTCCCACGGCTCTGTTAGCAACGTGGTGTATAAAGGATCCAAGGCGACACGCAAAAGAGCTTTTATAAGAATACTAATCAACCAGAATTGCCCCCCCACAAAAAAATCCATCAAACATGAGGAGGAGAGATGAGAATCATCCATAATACCCACCGGCGCAGTTTGCCAGGTGAAAAAAATGCACCCAGGAACCAATAAGAGGTATCAAATTTTTAATTTTATAACAAGTATCCGATTCTTAATCTTAAGTGTCCAATTCCTGAATCTGAATTCGATTTTTGATTCCCAACCATATTTGTCACATATACATATACTACATATACACAGTGAAATTCTTTATGTGCATTTCCCAGTTTGGAAGCTGAGGTCAGAGCATGGGGTCATGTTGTTCTTCTAAAATTCTAAAAGGCTTTTTTCACCTGAGAAAGATTATGCTGGTTTCCACATTAGGTGTTTTCTGTGGTCATGCACAGATTTTCTTTGCTTAAACAACGTGATTCGGTACTTCTGAATAATCGAGCGCATTTAATGTATTTGTATAAAATATAAAACAATTGATCCATGTAGAAGGAATAAAGTTCTTTCATTCATCTTCTACCTCTTTATCCGACTTCTCTCTCGGGTTGCGGGGAAATCTCGGGCATCAAGGGAGGACACACCCTGTATGGAATGCCAACCCATCGCAGAGCACACACACACTCGCATTCATACACTAGGGACAATTTTCCAAAGTGTCAATCAAGCGACCGTGCATCTTTTTGAACAGGAGATCCCGGAGAAAAAAAAACCCCGAGGCACGGGGAGAACATGCAAACTCCACACACATGGCATAGGCGGGAATCGAACCCCCGGCCCTGGAGGTGTGAGGCGAATGTGCTAACCACTAAGTCACAGTGGTCCCCTCCCCCCAGGAATGAAGTTCTCTTGGTTAATTTTAAGCACGTGGTGTAACGTGCATTACCCGCAGCTTGTTGTATGAGTTGTACAGGGTTTGGTTTATAATTGATGCGTGGCTTGATGTGTTGTAAAGCAGGGACCAGTTTAAGTGGTCACATTTTCACTTTCCTTGGAGGAAAACCATCGGCTAGATACGCTCAAAACATTTCTGTCTCTCAGGTTGAACCGCTGTAGAGTCAGCATGGAAGAAATCTCAACGCGCGTTAATACCAAACCATCACTATGAATCATCTCTTGCTCTATCTGTATTCTCTAATACACAATCACCATTGCAGAATAAGGTTTGGATCTTGGCCTATGTTAAGTCGGTGACGGGAGGATTAGCAACGCGCAATGATTAGTCTCTGATGCGAAAGCATGCCAGAAGTGAAAGGACTTCCTGCCCTCTGCAGGACGGCCTGCTGGGAGTCGTTAAGTTAATTAGGGTAATTAGGATGAGATGTTTAAGACCGCATTACTTTGTTCAGCAGGGGTTGTACGGTCACGAATGCTTTGCGAGGGTCGTGTTCTATTCGCTTATGTTCAACTGTAATTTGGTGTATTTTATGCTTTAATAATTAGTGATTATACCAGGTCTGCATGTCATATTTAGATATTTATTTGGATTGTTTTTGTCCCACAGGGTGTCGTTTATAATCACTTTGAGATGAAAGGAGGCACGGACCCGAGCGGAGACGAAAACCCCGACTTCCAGAACGCGCTCTCAGTTTACCCAGTGAGCAGCCCAGATCAGATGTATCGCTTGCACAGATACTTCACTGAACGAGAGCTAGAAAAAACCTACGAAGAGATCAAGAAACTTCAGGTGAACTTCTACCGTCTTATTTTTTTCCTTTTCACTTCATACTTTATTCCTCATTCTATCTATTTTCCTAATCCTTTTTTTTTGTATAATGGATCTCTTTTGTATGCAGATACATTTTCATTCTTGAAAATGTATGCGATGTAGCTGAGATGTGACTCTTCTTTTGCCTTTTTTCCATTTGGATTGTTCTTGATATGTGGCAGAAGAAACAGTATTTTATTTCTTTTCATATTTCTCTCTCTCATGCGCACACACACACAAACACACAGAATATTTATCTGTGGATGACTCATTACTTTCTCCTGTCAAACCGGTTAGTTAGAATTGGTGTAAAGCATAATCACCTTGGAAGAGGTGGCCGTGTTTAAATCGGAACTTTACTACAGTAAAAGCGTTATAGTGGTCATAAATGTCATATGCATATTGTGTATACACACACTTAATAAAATTAATTGTCTGATATTTCAATCCAGATATGTTGAACACAACACCTTGTCTTTGAACCCCAGCCATTTTTTCTAAGTATCAAAAATATTGGAAATGCCATGTTAGTCATTTTTTTTGGTTTGTTTTTTGGCCCAGTTAGATTGATGGTTTATGTTTAAGCCCAAACACGTGAACACGTGTTTGTTTATTTATTTATTGTAAGTATACACCATGACCTGAAAAAGAATGATACACCAACCAGCCCTCGAACAAACCAGCCAAGAAAAACAGCAGCAGCTGATAACAGAAAAGCAGTTAAAAAAATATCCCAATCACCAACAAGCTATCACCAACAGTCTCCACAGGGCAAGGGGTGAAGATAGCACAATCAGCTGTTAAAAAAAAGCAGTAATATAGAGTCCCTAAAACAAGGTAGAACTATACCACATTGTGGGGTGTGTGTGTGTGTGTGTGTGTGTGTATATGTATGTGTGTGTGTGTGTGTGTGTGTGTGTGTGTGTGTGTGTAGTATATATATATATATATATATATATATATGAAATTTTCATATTTAGAAACCTGAAATGTTTTACACAAAAGATATGTAAATGTTATTTTTTTTTACGTTTCGAATGTAATTCCATCAAAACGGTATGGAGTTTTTCCAAAAATGTTTGTTTGCTTATTTATTATATATATATATATATATATATATATATATATATATATATATATATATATATATATATATATATATATATATATATATATATATATATAATTTTTTTTTTTTTTTTTTTTTTTTTTTTTTTTTTTTTTTTACAAAGAACGGTGATCAGATTGCTGGATAATAACATGTAGCACATCTGACATATGCTTAATCGATTAATTTGCTCATTAAATACAGGCTATGGACAAACTGTTTTATGGCCTGCACTGCATTATTGAAATTATGGTGTTTCTCCCTTTTCACTTGTAAGCCTCATTTCACTTGAAATTGTTCAACCATGTGGTTGCGATGCACTATGACAAGAAAAGTTACCACAAAGTTAACCTGCTGTTACCACAAAGCTGGAAGCACACAACTGTAGAGGATGTCTTTGGGTGTGAACTAGGAGACGCAATCCTGTTTGAATACTGCAAGATTCACAAAGATATGGTTTAAATATTTAGTTTGAAGTGGAAGATTTTGACTGATCTACTATAGAGTTGTAACATCGGCACAATTAAAAACACATATGGGATAACCTGGAAGGTTGACTGAACCCCAGACCTCCTTACCAACAGCTTTGTAACTGAATGAAGAAAAACCTCCACAAGCACACTCAAAATGTAGTGGAATATCTTCCCAGAGGAATGGGGTAGGGGGTACTTTGAATTGCAGCTCTAGTTAATGGAAAAGCGCAAAGAAAACACTGAGAATGTTGAACCTAGATATGTTTAATGTTTAAGCTATGTTTGAAATGGGCAAATATTTGTACTGCCACTCCTACTTTCCTGGTTCCCTTGTCTGAACGTCGAACGCTGCAAAACAGAAATCCCGGAATCGAGTTGTATGTATGCTTGTCTGGCTGTGGTGTTAATTGTAGTGTTTTATTTTGTGTCTAGGCAGAGATAAAGAACATCAGCCACTTGGCTGTTGATGGGAACAGGAGCACGGCGTGGCCTGTCGGGGTCGCGCCTCCCTTCGAGCCAAAGACTCGATTTGAGGTGCTGCGCTGGGACTATTTCACTGAAGAGCATCTGTTCTCCTGTGCCGACGGCGCGCCGAAGTGCCAGCTGAGTGGCGCTGACCGGGCTGACGTGAACGACGTCATTAAGGTCGCCGTGGACGAGCTGAATAAGAAATACTCACCTGCGCTGCTACTGAGCACTCCGCAGTTAATCAATGGCTATCGGCGCTTCGATCCGACTCGTGGCATGGAGTACACGCTTGACCTCCAGCTCCGGGCTGAGACCGAATCGGGCTCAGGGCAATTGGTGTCGCGGCGCGTCCATTTGCTGCGGCCGTTAAGCCGAGTCGAGATCATCCCCATGCCGTATGTGACTGAAGGCACCCGGGTGCACGTTCTGCTGCCTTTGACCAGCGCCGACCGCACCATAGCGGTCCAGTTCTTGGATCGCTGTGCGTTAGGTCTGTTCGAGCCAGCTGAAAACGCAATTCTCAGCTTCCTCTTCTTGTACGACCCTGCTGAAGCGCAGAAAGTGGGCACCGATGATGTTTTCGCAGACGTCAAGGCAAAGGTCACGGCGACAGAGCGCCGCTTTCCCAGTGTCAAAGTGCCATGGATCAGCGTGAAGACGGAGAACCCGGGTCTCGTCCGTGTGCTAGACGTGGTCTCGAGGAAGCATCCGGCAGACACGCTGTTCCTCCTGGCGACCGCTGACACGGCACTTAACGCCGAGTTCCTGAATCGCTGCCGTATGAACGCGATAAGCGGCTGGCAGGTTTTCTTCCCCGTTCATTTCCAAGACTTCAACCCGAAAGTGGCGTACCCGGATCAGGACCTGCACACTGCTACAGATTTAGTGCGCGAGGCAGGCCACTTCGACCGCTATTCTTATGGAGAGGCGTGCTTCTACAACGGAGACTACATGGCCACCCGGTCGCGCATGGAAGCCGATGTGCGCGAGGACGAGGAACTTCTGGAGAGCCTGGATACCTACGACGTGTTTGTGCGCTACTCAGGCCTGCACGTATTCCGTGCCGTGGAGCCCGCGCTGCGCCAGGAATACCGGAATCACACGTGCGACGCGCGGCTGAGCGAGGACTCTTTCCACCGTTGCCTCCAGAGCAAGCGGGAAAGCCTCGGCTCCCGGTCGCAGCTCGCCATGCTCATGTTCGAACAAGAGCAAGGCAACAGCACCTGAGCTCGTGCTTGAATCTCGAAGCAGAACGCGGAGGCGCGGTCCTGTACACGCGGTCCTGTACGATTTCCTACAAAAGCATTTGAACGAACACGACCAACCTCAAGATGCTAGGCATCCTGTAAAGACGCCACCATGCCATAAACTGAGCAAACTTGCAGACTGGAAACCTGCATTTGATGGAACTGTGTTCTGAGTCTCCATGGTGGCCCTAAAGCAATAAGTATCGTGGGGAGGTGGTTGATTGCGTTTCCAGCAAAACTTGACGCCTCCGAAAAACCAGTAGAAACTCTCCACCTCCAAGAATCTCCACATTCCTGTGTTCACAGTGTATTTCTCTCCCACAATTCCCCTTTACACTTGCTGTTCTGTTGTTTGTTTTTTCAAGAGGGGGGGTGGGAGTTGGGGGGCAAAACTCAGTTCTGTGTGCCTTTCAACGCTGATGTATTTCCTGTAAAGAAACTGGAAGAAAAGTGTTTCTGTACATTTTTTTTAAAGTTGTGTTGCATTTGCCCAAATCATATTACTTGAGGAAATAAGCAACCAGTGCTTTAAAAGGCTACATGTGTGTTTGTTTCTTTGCCTGACATTGACCTCTGTGGTACTAATATGTTGTTGAATGAGATTATTGTTGTCACTATTTTATTAATATTTATAATCTGTACATGCAGTGTAGAAAGAAATTACCTATATAGTAAAAAAAAAATTATTTATATATATATATAGAAAGGAATGCAAGCGATTCCTCAACATGATTAATGACACTCAAATAATGAGACCGAATTTTCACAATCCACTGCACAAATTTTACCGACATGCTACCGGGACAAACTTAAACACGTTTAGGCAACATCACACATCCGTTTCCTGAGGTAATAATCTATTGCTCAGTGTGTAACTATGACCTGAACTTTATTTATACACGTACCAGGTTCGAAATTTCAGGTTTAAATCATAGTACTTGACATAATCAGTAAATGCTGTAATGTATGGAGAGCAAGAGCAGTCACTGCACTCCGTAGTACGACCGGGAATTTGGTCATTTATTCCTATTCCCATTTCAAGCAATCTTTTGAAGGAAACAAATGTGTTGATGTGCATTATTGTCAAGATCCTTTCTGAGCAGCATTGTGCAATTGAAATCCAGTTGTGTACCTTTTTCTTTAGCTGTGCCAATATTTTCTGCAAGGCTGCTAATTGTACAGCCGTTTTGAGGTTAAGACTTTGGGCTTACACACATGGTTGCGCATCCCAGCACCACTACGCTGCCAAGGTTGTGTCCGTGAGCAAGACCCTTAACCATCTGCCCAGTTGTGCAGCGGCAAATATTAAATGCTTTTAATGCTACCACAAAGTTGAAGGGCACACAATTGTATTAGATGTCTTTGGATGCAGATTTGTTTCAACTAGAAGACCTTCAATTGTTCCATAATGTGCAGAAGTAAGCTTCATGAAGTTAATGGTGTTGATGGCGTGCTATAGAGCTATGACCCCAACCCTTGTACGAATTGGAACACTGACTGTACCCCAGGCCTGCTTCACCTGACTCCTGTGTGGTTGAAAAAACACACTCCAAATTCTAGTGTACATATTCCACAATATATATTTATATGTGCAGCATTCGCCAATCCAGCAGGCAATATTTTTTGATCACTGTTTTGATCAATGTATGATCACTGATTTGCCCATTGAAAAGACGCAGGGATGTGTTTGTATGCAGATAAGCATTTTCCATGTTTAAGCCTGAAGAGAAGTTCATTTTATTTTATTTGTGATAAAAAATATAAATACTACATATGTAACTGTGACCTTTGTGATTTTTTTTGTTGTAGTACCAATAATAGTCACTAGATGGCATGAAAGGCAAATACATCACTTCACAGGCATAATTCATCCTCTAATTCATTCTTAATTTTTAAATATTAAATGATACAATTCTAAGAAAGTCCGAAATATCCCATTAGGCTCATTCACTCTGGTCTCATTTCTCCAGTCTTTGTATAATTCCCAGATTGATTTCTTATAGTTTGGATGCTCTTATTAAATATGAAAACGTATTATTGAGAAATGAATTCATAAAACGACCCAATTAACCACCTTTTGCCGTTCGTTCACAAATATATTGTTACTGGTTCATGGTCATGTGTTCTATAGTAAATGAACTAAAAGGGAGAATAAAACTTTTGTTCCGAAATAAATAAATAAATAAAAATCATGGTGGCGGTCATATCCACAAGCTATATTTGAGCGAATATTGATTTTCCTTTGATTCTAGGATAAGCTGATATTAGTATTTGGCTCCCAGAGGCACTATAGGCTATTGTTTCATTCTAAGAAACATGACACATGGGTAAACATGTAAGAAATCATCGATGTCTTAATACAGTTACTGTCCATATTAAACACGGGTACAGCAGCGATTCAGTCCGTTCTGGTCATCATTTCACATCAGATTACAATTTTAAAATAAGATGCAGCTTATTAGTGTCATACACACGGTGTGTGTGGGGGGAATTTTTATAAATATACCTAGAAGTATACTTTACATGAGCACATATATGAGATAATTATGAAAAAAAAGATTCAAATATTGCAAGAGTATAATAATAAAAAAAAATTCACAACGTGCACACAATGTGTGTGTGTGTGTGTAGTTATTGTGTATATATATATATATATATATATATATATATATATATATATATATATATATATATATATATATAGATATATATATATATATATATATATATATACTACAATGTGTAGTGCTGTGCTTGTCGTTTTCCACTGGTGTTTAATCGCAATTGAGAAAATAAAACAAAATAGAAATAAAACAGTAAAAACACATGTCAAAAACTAAATAACTACTTCAGAACGTAATTGACATGCGGTTTGGTATAATCAAATTGACCTTTTTCCACTGGTGCTAATTAAGAACTATAAAACTAAAACCACGTGCTGATGTACTGGAGGCGGTTTTTTGAGCCAAAAAAAAAAAAGTAGTTTTTGAGCCCCCCCCCCCCCCCCCCCCCCCCCCCCCCCACCCCCCCCCCCCATCCCCCTGACCCCCCCCCCCCCCCCCCAATTCCCCCTGCCCCATGACCCAACAAGCCACATACCTTTCTTTCACTGCCTGTAAAAAGGAGCATTCAGTATGAGCTCCCTGTGGGGTTGGTTTGAGTTTGGCTGCAGCTTTTACAGGTGCTAAACTGAAAATGTCCAATTCCCAGTCATCCAAGGGTCAAACGTCTAATGAGATTTTTATTTTACTGTAGATGGGGAGGGGAAGGGGAAACTGAAACAGGAATCTCCTAGCAAGCAAAGTCCTGCTGTCCAGTGGGTTGTGTGTGGTGGTTTGGTAACACTGACGCTGCATACACACTGTGCGCTTGACGTGTCCCATCACTAGGCTCCTATTGACAGAAAAAGGATGACACTTGTCAGACCATATATATATATATATATATATATATATATATCTATATATATATATATATATATATATATATATATATTGCACAGAATGGTTGTAAAGAGTGTTTAAGGTTTCTAATGGCTCAAAGCCATTCTCCTCTGTCTACTGTCTACTGTCCATAACATGCTTTTTCAACTGACGCTTAGAGCATTTTTAAGCTTTAAAACGATATTCTGGGTCATCTCAGCAGACCAGTCTGTGCAAACACCAGGAGGGCAGTGCATTTGTCACATCGTCTAGCACCAGCAAGTGTATGAATTGGAGCTATTGACCCGTAGCTGCATTATTTTGTGGGTTGTTGTGCTTCCATGTGATTGACTGAATATGTGTATGAATGAAAGGTCATGAAGGTGGTTGCTTTAGAAGCTGAATTTTTTCAAATATTACATTTGTGAGCAAGATTCTCACGAGCAAGAATTTGCTCTTATTTGATCATTAGGTAAATTGTAGACTAAAATGCATATATTGTGATAACTGAGCAAATTGTTTTCAGGAATTACAAGAATTACAACCCGAATCATAACCCGAACTTTTTCCATTCTGAGAAGTTGTCTCCGATATGAATAAAAACAAATGGAATATGCAACAATTCCCGGGACTTACTCTGGGCTTAAATTCCTCTAGTCTGACTGTTGCAATGTTGCTCGGTGTTAGCTGGGCCCTCAGATTCAGATCACGGAGGTTCCTTGTTCTCTGCGTCTGGTTCCTTTGACTCTGCTGGTTCTGATACTTTTGTGGTCTCAGGAGTCTTTTGATCCTATATTTGATTACCTTTAAATGAGATATAAATAAAAGAAGCTAAGCAATCTACAGAGAAACGACCATAATACACAAGCAAATCTTGGCATACACTAGACACCTGGCTATAAATTTCTTCTTTGGTTTTGGACACATTTTATTTTTAATCCCTGCGCTAAAATTCACCATTCCAATTCATATCAAAGGTACTCATTTGGGTTGAGGTCAGAGCTCTATAGCAGGACAAGCACTCTTGCCATATATATATCATATCATATCATGGAGCTCATATACATTATTCTCCTAGTTCAAGAGAAGGCAAAATGTAATGCGTCTTCATCCAAAGGCGTCCAAAAGAAATGTAATAGATTACAGATTCCAAATGATCCTATTCCAAATGTAATAAGCAGTGTAACTTTTTAATTACTTCATAAAAGTAAAGTAATTGATTACATTCAATTACTTTTTTATTACTTTCATTCGTCCACTAAGTGGCACTTTTACGTTAACATTCAACATAAGATTTCTAAGACGCTCTGGATAATAACGTTAAGGGATGAAACTGAGGGTTTAAGGGAAGCTTGGGGATGTTGGGATTTGAACCTGCGACCTTCCAGTCCAGAGAATCTTTCCTAAGATTCTCGATATAAGGATTTTTCACTGCAAGATTAGTCTTAAAATGAGCACAACATTCTATTTGAACGTGCACTTTATATCTATCACTTGTTTGTAGGAGTTAACATTTACTTGCTTAGACTGAACAAGTACAATTTTATTACTTTTTATCTTTCCTGACAAAACAAAGCATATTTTCTACAAATATGCTTATATTTCCTTTCTTAGATTTCAGTTTTTGCAGTGTATGCTCGATTTAAAGGTAAACAAAGGTACTTTAAGCGTTACTAACTTAGTAAAAAATTAAAAATTAATAGTATTAAAACAATAGGATTTTTGACTAGAAATACGATTGAAAATCTTGACTAGATAAGGAGTTTTTGCAGTGCATTTATCTCATTCGTACACTTGAGCAGCTCATGTAAGTCTGGTTTTATTTACATGTATGGTATTTGGCAGACCCCATAATCCAGAGGGACTTACACCTAAATTGAGGGTTAAGCACCTTGCTCAGGCGCCCGGGAGTGTCAGCTGTGTGGGTTCTGAACTCATGACCTTTCGATCTAAGGTCTAACGAATTACAGTAATTGAGCTAATACTCTTCCTCCCCCTTACAAGATGCAAAAGAGAGCAATTAAAATGATTGGCTCTTGATTGGCTCGTAAGCTCCTGCAAGTCACCTTGCATGCAGAATTCTTTCATGCCCGATAGTGGTGTGTTATGATATTTGATATTTGAGATTTCTTCCAGTCAGACAAAAGCCTGACTGTAAATTAAAAATACAGGATTGTCAATGTGACTCCCGGCAAACAGCAAAATTATAACCCAATTCTCATTCGTTTGAATTATTAACAAAAGATTCTACACGTCATCCTTTTAGAAAGAGTGTGCAATGGGGCGTAAAAACCATGAAAAACTGTACCTCATAGATGTAATCGAGTATCTCTAATATTGTAAGAACACTGGCTCCAATGAAAAGTCCCATCTGGCCTCCAATGTCCCCTGAAAGTCAAACAGACAAAAGAAGAGTGACCGCACAGGGATATTGCTGTAAACCCCCCAAAAATTGGACCATTTACATTAGTATTGTGTTTAAGTGGCCTTTTAAATGATGTGCATGTAATTCAGGTTGGTAATTTGGTCCATTACTGTAGCGCAACGTTGACAAAATAGAATATGCTATTAGTGAACAAATGGTGTGTGAATGGTATCGTAAGAAGCCCCTGAGCATGCACGCACACGAAGGAACCGCACCTAACAGTCCGGCTATGTCGTACGCTTTCTTCTGCTCGATCGTTTCGTAGTTCAGCGCTTCAAAGTAAACATCCAGGACGAGGAAGTTGTCCCTGCAGCGTTGGAGATAAGCAGCAAAAATTCTGACATTCTTAATAGAAACATTCAATATCCTATTGGCTGGGCGAGGAAAAAAAAAAGAAAGAAAACGCAGGAAGACGTCCCTTATTGTGTTGTTCTAAATAAAGGATTGTCAGTGGCGAACACACAGAGGGAAAAATAATTACTGGAACGAACATAATCTCAATTTGGAGCAATCTATTTAAAAAGTGCTACTTCATTTAGCCTATGCATGGAGGAGCCAAATTACATTTTCATTTTCAATATTGCAGTTTCGCAAACAATAGTGAAGGAAATCAAGAGAGACGACGTCATTATCAGAGACGCTTGGACATTGAAAAAGATTTATTTTTTCCCCCCCTTGGCTCATTTTTGTGGCTGTATTTAAATACAGAGATAATTATTTTTCAGCAAGGAGCTCTTCCTATTATATTAACCAGCTAGAAGAGAGAAATAAGACCCATGGGCCCATAATGACCTGTGATCTGGCCTGCCATGCTATATATGGGAGGTGAGACAAAAAAAAGGGGGTAAAAGGATCTTGATTTCTAATTCACAATAATATCGTAATATAACTGGGATTTTCTTCTGTTTTTGTACGACTAATAGTTTTAATGAATTGAAAAACGTGAAAATGATGCTGCGTTAGTTAAACAGGTTAGAGGTTATGAGATTATCTAATTATTTCTAAATAATATGAAATCATAAATTAGGGCACGCATAGATAAGTAAATTTTAATATAATAATGTTTGTTAAAATGCAGCAGTTCTTTTTGGCCCATAGCCCACACTCAAATTAAAATTTTGACCCATCATACAGTAGGTTTTGGGCACATATAAAAAATATGCTTTTGTTTATATGTACTGTTTATGTATGTAATCTTTTCAAGATTTCTCAAGCTTGGATTTTTAAAAACCTGATCATTTCCTAAATCTACGGATTCTTCAACTTACATCATGCTTAAGTCAAACACACTTTGGTTCTATTTCAGATTTCTCAAAAGAATGATATGGAAATGTGTTTTGGAATGTGTGTGTGTGTGTGTGTGTGTGTGTGTGTGTGTGTGTGTGTGTGTGTGTGTGTGTGTGTGTGTGTGTGCTCAATCAAGTCACCTGATATACTCCTCAGTTTTGTGGTACTTGCGAGACAGGTAGCGTGCTGAGCCTTTGCTGGGGATTTTAACCATAGAGAGCTCTTTTCCATAGCGCGTAACGTTACACGGCGTCTCGCACACACACGGATCTCCTGCGCTTATCTCGAGCAATGCTTTATGAGGTACAAAAAAAAAATATATATATATATATATATATATATATATTGAATTATAGTCATATTCTATATGTGCTTTAGAGACACATCTCTATTTTATATAAAACAATGATGAAAAATAGTGTCATATAGAATCAAGTATTTATTAATATATTATTTTATTGGACGTTTCATAGGAGGATTATTACCAAGTGCTCGGTCGACACATTTCACTTTCGCTGGCGTGCAGATATCCCCCGTTCCTGCAATGAAAGGCACTTGTTTGTGTTGCAAAAACCTATGGTATGAATAGAGCATTCCACGAATAGGAATAATGAACATAGACATGATTCGATGCTTAATGAAAAGATGAATCGATATGGCAAGGTGTTTAAATGAATGGATGATTTATACTCCTTCCTATGAAATATAATCTGATTAATGCACCCAGGCTGGTCATATTCTTCGAAAATAAGAGAAAGGAATTATAATGATCAGACAAAGAATGATAGAAAAGGCAATGACAAGTTAAGAGGTCAGGTTCCTGAAAAAGCGGATGCCAATGAGGTATGTCATTCTTGCATATGACTGGCTCATCTAAGTGGAAAGCTCATTACATAAATAGGCCCCGAAATCCCATTTCTGGCAGAGCCTTTGAGTGACAAGTGAGGATGATTGATGGGTCTACTGATAGCCCCTGCCAGTCAATAAGAGGGAGTTTACAGACGAGGCGTGCACATTAATAGCGGCTTATTGAGAATGTGTGCACGTATACATACGTGCTTATTAACAGGCACGCACCTGGCATATGTATCATCCGGCAGTTGCACTCTCTTTGCACATGGACGCTCTCACAGTGCAGCCTGCAGGCGCTTACGCTGTAGGTGTCATACCCGGGGATCACCGGCTCTGAGGACGCGCGACAGTTTCCCCACGGCTGCGGCAGGTACGACATCTAACGGGTTGATTAAACACAGAGAACGTTAGCCGAGGAAATGTTCCATCTTGAACACTTTTATACATTCTGCACATCCAAAAGGGAAGTAAAGCACAAGCATTTATATGGACAAATCTATGGACTTTTCCAGCTGTACTTTGTTCCTCCACAAATCTGGAGGCACAGATCATTTAAATTTTCCTTTACTTGACAACCATTCCCCTGTACATAGAATAAGCACCATGAAGATTTTATTTACATGGGGTGTGAAGTGGAAGATCATGAGTGGCCGGCTCTAGAGCTCATTTTCAGTGTGAATTGGACGCCAATTCGCCCAGCGAACTGTACGCCCAGTGAATTGGACGCCCACTGGACGCCCAGCAAAGACCTCATCACCTGACTTGACTAATGCAATAGTGTCTGCATGAGCAAAGATCTACAAAAGCACACTTTCAATATGTAATCGGTAGCTCAGTGGTTTTGGCATTGGCCTCTAGACTTCAAATCCCACCACCAACCTGCCACTAGACGGCCCTTGAGCAAGACCCTTAACCCTCTGTTATCCCTAAGTTAACCCTGGATAAGGGGGTCTGTCAAATGGCATAAATGTAAAATCAAGTGGCAAGAAGACTGGATGATTTTATAACAGCAAATGGGGACTTAATGTGGAATTTGATGTTCAAAAAGCATTTAAGTCTTACATTTAAACCTTTATCCTTGCAGCCTATAGGTTGAGTTGTGTATATAAACAAACCTGAAATAAAACTGGAATGAAGTGGTGAAGCTGAACCCAGAACATTCTGTACAGTAAACATTATAATAGGTGCTGCAATTGCTTTTGTCAGTGAAAGAGTGGGCTGAAATTGCCAAGAATGCTCAAGACTCAGGTGGAATTCTTATACATGAAGCGGGGAAAAAGCAAAGAGCTACAAACATTGTGAAGTATATTAGCCGTGTAATGCATTGACACTACCTATATCTGTTTTTATCTACCTGCATTCATATTTAAATGTGGCAATTACTAAAATATTTTTTGCTGAAGCACTGAATGGCTTTTAGTATTATTTATTATTATTTATCTAAAGTTTTATGATGTTTTCAACTGGTTCTAATTCCAAAACTATAATCAGAAATGCAACCTAATTTAAACCAACATGATCCTGACCAGACAGTTACTAGGATGAATGAACCACCTTGTAATCTAGCACAAACAGTATATTGTTCAAATTAATTTAATGAATGCAGTTGAAATGTATTTCTATAGTCCAGAATGTATACATTTCCAGAAATGTATACATTCCGAATGTACATTCCATATGTATAAATGCATCCCTGAGGAGTAAGCCAGAAGGGACGGTAGTAAGGGGGGAAAAAAATGACAATAGCCTAAAATCTTCAGAGGAAACAGAAACAAAAAGGGAACGCGTTTTCATCCGGGTAGCATAGTATAGTAGGATTATAAATAATTCCCTTCTATACCTGTGGGCTATATCTTCAATATGTGCAACTGTGTAACCAGGACATTCATTATAGCTTTAATATAAAGCCTGTTTTGTTGTAGTTGTGATGGAGGCATTGTGGCAATTGCAGTCCTAAAGCTATCGTAGTAAAACTACTGGTATCAATTGCATTACAACGCCGTCATCTAAGTGCATCTTTAGGCTGTCCATATGATGCCACTCGCAGCAGCGTTTTTTTTCTTCCTCCAATAAAGGTTCTAGCGAGCTCTTTTTAATGAACGTGCTCTTTTTTTATCCTGTGAGCTTCAAATGTAAAAAGTTAATGTTGCCTTTTTTTCATTATTTTGGTTGCATCACTTTTCCCTCACTGCACATCTCTAGTCTCAAACAGATGTATGCAATATGGGTGAAAAAAACAAGCAAACTGAAAAAAAACAGAAAAAACATCTAAGCGCACCTGTATTTCTACCTATTTGTAAGACGTTATCTGATCATTTTGAGTGATGAATGCAGATCTGGTTTGCGTGCCTAATTTGCCAACATAATGACACATGTTTCAAAGCTTGGTATTTTAAGTATTATTACTTACACTAATTGTACAAAGGTTTGTGGACACCTGACTGTAAGATGTGCATTTGCTGACATAATGGCACGCACTCTTTTGATTTCGGAGTGTGCTTTTTTACCCTAAAAGGTGTCAGGTCAGGTATTGAGGTAGAGTGACGAGACCTGGATTGCAGTTCATGCCCGTGTGTTCGAAACAGTTGAGGTCAGAGCTCCATAGTAGGCCACACAAGGTCTTTCACACCATGCGAACCATAACTTCATAGAGATCGCTTGATGCACAGATTTATTGTCTTGCTGGACACAGGTTTGGGTCTCCTAGTTTAAATGAAAGGAGCATTTTTAATGTATTTATATAATTAATTTTCAATGTATTTATATGCCTCTAACTTTATAGTAGCAGTTTGTGAATGAATGAAAAATGGCTGGAAAAGTCATGTGTCCCAAATACCTTTGTTCATATAGTGTATAATTGGATTCAGGAGGAGACTTGCAAAGCGGTGAATGTCCTGTGCTAGTAATTTGGTCTTCAACATGACATATAAACTGTCACTTGGGGTGGCAAGTAAAAAAATAAGCAATAAAAACAATAATCCATTGGATATTATACAATAATAAATAAGAAAATACGTGTTTTCGACAGAGCTATAGGTGTGCACCCTTGTTTTTTTTTCCTTTTGTTTGTCAGAATCATTGTTTCGAAAGTTCTGGACTGGAGCATACCCTCTGTTCCTGGCACGACACGAAAGTTTGGAATCCCGGTGAGACTCCAAATCCCAGCTCGTGGATGTAAGGAGGTTCGTCCTGACTATGAATCTGAACCCGGATCCCAGCCTCCAGAGTGGTCTCATCTGTGGACACCATGACAATAAGATATTGTTCACCTCAGGATTTTTGCATGGAAAGGCACTGAAAGCTGTACATCCAATGATTCACCACATTTCACCTGAATACATAATTAATTGTTCGTTGAATACATAATGAATTGTACATAGCTCTCTTTCTCTCTCTCTCTCTCTCTCTCTCTCTCTCGTTTGCTGATCTTACATGTGGTAATTTATTATGGGCTTTTTAAGACCGCACAGACTTTATGAGCACTCAACCTGCAAAAAAAAAAAGAAAAGAAAATCACTTTTTACTACTTTACATCCAGCCTCCTTCCTTTATGTGAAGCACCTCGAGATTGTATTGGATATAAATGGTGCTTTATATAAATAGACATAGATAAAACTATATGAAGTAAGTTTTAAAAAGCGTATAAATACTACGGAATGTATTAGACTGAACATGAATTGTGCTATGCGATCCACCACGTTATTTTTCAGGTCTTTTACAGATGTTGTTCAGTCGGTTGTGACCAACAAACATTTCTATGATGCTGGGGAAACAAGGGAATCCTAGCACCTCAGTTTTGAACACACATATTGTGTCCTTGCTTTTCTATCTGTTATTATTAAGACTTCCTCTGAAATTAAAGTCTTTTAAAACGCTCATGGGTGAATATATTTTATATTTTATATTTTATTTTAAGTAAAATGTAAAATGCTCAGAAAATTGGTTTTACACAGACTGTTGTGGATTTCTTCCAGCACCTTGCACATAGTTCATAACTAAATTGACAAAATTATGTGGACACCTTTTGTAAATTCTTTTTGAACACCCCAATTAATATGTAATCCCAAATTTGCTGTTTTAATTGTCTGGGCTGTTATATTTCAATAGAGTATTATTGTGGAGATTTATGCGGATTGCAATCAATATTCCAATTCATCCCATAGGTGTTATCCCATAGGTATTATCCCATAGGTGTATATTTGAATTCAATCGCATACAAATCCTTGTGTAAATCTAGCTTTGTGGTAATGCTTTAGGAAAGAACCCCAACAAGTGACTCCCACTGCCGGCTCGTTACAGATGGATGCTGGGTCAGGATACCTTGAGGTCAGTTTTTGATGCACTAGGTACCCCATTGCCAGCATTTTTCAATGTGCAGATTCAATATTAGGGTTCGGATAAGCTTGGAGTGAGAACATGTTGTTGAATACTATTTGTCGGACCTCACTTTGATATCAGACAGTGTGTGACTTGAAAAACAAAAATCTGTTGGAGAGCTAGATAAAAATAACCTTTAGGCCACCAACTGACTAGCCCTGCCATAATTAAACTATTGCAGCCATTTCTTTATTATTATTATTATTATTATTATTATTATTATTATTATCTCACAGTCTGAACCCATACACAACAGACAGCGGGCTGCAGTCTGCTACATTTACATTTACAGCATTTAGCAGACACCCTTATCCAGAGCGATATACAAATAGTGCTTTAAGTCTGTATCTAAGAATAAATTCATTCAGGTATGATTGATTACAAACTTAAGATACAAACAAGCAAAGATGCAGTTGAGGGTTTTTTTTTTGGACAGGGAGAAGGTTGAAGTGTTAGTTTACAGGCTAACCTAACAAGTCAAAGCTTAGAGTTATATAAAGGAATATCAGAATCCCTGCACGTGGAAAAATGACAACAATGTTTGACCCCAAGAGATCCTGGTCAATCCTCCATATGTGCCGAGAATAAGTGATATATAGATATATCTGGACAAATCAATAGTCCCGAAATGAGCAAAAATAAAACAAACAGACAAACGATGAAATTAGGACTTTGAACTACGCATTCGGACTTTGAACAAAGAATAAAAAATTGTGTTTTCATTTCATTAACATTGATAAAAATGTTGATTTATGAACTGGTACATGTCACCGACATGATTTTACTATTGTATAGAAGAAGGGGGCTGGGCTACTGATTGGAAGGTTGGGGTTCGAGTTCCAGTATCACCAAGCTGCCAGGATCTGCCAGGATCTTGAGCATGGCCTTTACCCTTTGTGCTTCAGGGGCACTATATCATGGCTGACCCTGCGCTCTGATAGTTTCCAAACAAGCTGGGATATGCAAAGAAAGAATTTCACTGTGCTGTAATGTATATCTGACAAATAAAGGCTATTCTTCAATAGACTATGGGAGTGGATTTCCCTGTGTTTAGCTCTTCCTTCAACCAATTCAGTGCAGCAACACTACATTTACAGCATTTGGCAGACGCCCTTATCCAGTGCGACTTACAAGTGTGCAGTTGAGGGTTAAGGGCCTTGCTCTAGGGCAACTTGATGGTGGTGGGATTTGAACCTGTGAACTTGCGGTCCAGAGCTATTGTTAACCACTGAGCTTCTACCTTTCAATACTAAACCAGCAAATAGAGGCACAGGAGTTTTGACGCGTGCAATGGTTTCATTCTTGCTCATTTTATAACCATTGATTTGTTTGCAGTGCTAATATATTGACACTGCCTACAAACATCCACTTCAATTTTTATTGAATTTATTTAACGGAGCAGTTGAAGATAAAGAGCCTTGCTCAGGGGCCCAACAGAATCATCTTCTGGTGGTGCTGGGATTTGAACTCACAACCTTCTAATCAGTCCAAGATTTTGGTACCAAGGTTTTGCACTGACTCACTGGTCTCTCTCCAGATGGGAAGATATTCATCTTGCTGTATATCCAGCATCAGCTCCAGGCCATTCCCCATGCCCCCCTGCCGTGTCCGCTTCGGTAAGGTCTTGTTCCCGTTGAAGGTGTAGCATTTCCCATAGCGTGTGTATACCTTCAAATGAGAAACACATACACCGCATCAACTTGTAGTTTGTATAGTGCCATCTTTTAATTGCATAAAAGAAAAATCATTTGCCCATTAATGTACATTGGCGAGTGCCAGTCTTTTTTGTCTGCCACTTGATGTCATCTGAGTAGGAGAGACAATATTTGGCTGTTCTGCTAATATCTTTTTTTTTCTTGTTATAAGAGCCAGCAGCACTTATGCATCATGCCGCTATGTCTTCTAATGAATCACACAGCACACCACACAGCCCTGGTCCTTTGTCATGGAGGATTTTCTAGCTACAAGTCAAGATGCACTCAAAAGCAGAAGAAAAAAGATAACATACTTGATGTGTGGTCTTGTTTCTTTTTATTTCTTCTTTTTTTTTTTGCATGTGAACACGTTCACACATGGAGAGCCAAATCTGTTTTTAAGCACACACACATTCCATACCTGTTTCCAAAGCAAGCAGTTTGGTTGTAAATATTGTAAATGGGCTATATTTAGGAAACCATTAACTGCACGGTTGCTATACATGCACTTCCTCTTCCTCTTGGTCAGACAGGAACAATTATGGGCAATTACACTCATTCTGCTGTCTTCCCTTTTAAAGTAACTTCTGGTGGCTGATTGATTTGGTCTTTAAAGGGGTCATTAGAAGTGCTTCGTTACAGCCAAAATCCAAAGATCAGCACTGGTTGATTGGCAATTAATGGCTATGTGAGCGGTGAAGACCCTTTTTTTTTCACTTTACAGATAATTACCAACATTTATGCTGTATTAGACAAATCTAATATAGATTCTGATCAGCTACTGCATAAATCGGACTAGAACCCATGATTTTGTATCAAGTTATACATGATTAAATACTAATTTCATAAAAGATGAATCAGTATCCATGGCACGGGAACCCATCCGGGTGAAAAAGAACTTCTGTAAGGCTTCTGTACTTCACCATGAATATATGCTGAATAGAAAACCCCCAGAAGAGATTTTCCCTATGATGCGCCTTCCACCACACGAGTCAGACTTGTGCCTCGGCAGATGTTATGATAAGCCAGGAGCAGGTGGGATTAAACCCTACCCACTCTAGAGGCCAAGAGAATATCTATCTAGTACAAAGTATGCTGTACACATACTCCACCTTCCTCCTTCTCTCTGTCCATCACTTCCTATACAAGGTATCGGCATTTAACGGCAGCTCTTTTTTAATACTTTCGGTGACATGTAAGTTCATGACGGCACATAATCAATGAAGGTGATTTGACATCTAATTATAGTTCTCATGCAGTTCAGGTTATACTATACTAAGGGCAAATCGCATTAACAAATCATAAAATGAAATAACAAAAACAAAATAACAAATCATAAAACAAAAGAACAAAAACAAAAACTAAATTACAAACCATAAAACTAAATAACAAATACCAATACAAAATAACGAATCTGAAAACAAGATAACAAATACAAAAACAAAATAGCAAATCATAACACAAAATAACAAACCTGAAAACACATTAAAAAATTCATACAAAAATGGAATCCTTGCCACTCATAGGACAAGACGGACAGGACGTATTACTCAAGATATTTAGGAAGTAGGAAATTTTCTTCTATGTTTATTTTAATTTGGACTATTAGTGCACCTTTAAAAATAATAAAATTAAAGAAGTAAACTCTGGCATGCGAATGGGAAAACAGAATTCATTCAATGCTACTTTGAGGAAGGACATTCATAATCATTTATTTACTCTTTTTACAACTGCTCCAGCCTGTTGTACTGGATGATGTGTATCTTGAATGACAAGTGCTGAATCCAATGAGCCCTAATTTATCCAGTCTGAAACAATACCTATCTTTTCCGGTTTGTCTGATTGTCATCATGTTTTCAGATTTGCTGATATGTTTCCAAATTTGTCATTTTGTTTTTAGATTTGTTATTTTGTTTTCGGATTTATTACTGTGTTTCCAGATTTGTTAATGTGTTTTCTGTGGTGGTAATGTGATTTCGTATTTGTTATTTTGTTTTATGATTTGTTATTTGTTTTATGATTTGTTAATGTATTTTGCCCTTCTCAGCCTCCGTAAAAGATAAATCAGATAATCGGCTAAATAACTGCTTGAAATAAACAATTAAATGAAACTTTCTACTCACGTAATAGGATTGAGATTCCAATTTTTTGAAGTAAAGCATTAATTTATCTATTTAAGGTATATTTATAACCGATAATCATGTGCTGTTACTATTCAGATGCACACATTCAAAACATACTTGTTTCACATTGCAATTACAATATACATACGACATAATTATTCAAACTTAAATGAACAGATATCAGGGTGGCAGGAGATACACACCGTGAAGAGGCTGCTGAAGGGAAAAAGTCAGAAATGTTCATGGTTTTGGCTCACTCCCATGAAGGGAGATGGTACTCTAAAAGTACGGAACAAAAAGCAGCTGTAAAAAGGAAGCCTATATAATATAGAGGTGTATGTAACATTAATTACCTCTGGCATGACTCAGTCCTTATTTTGGTCAGTTCTTATTGCAGAATCTTTTTCCTCACACGTAGCAGTGAGTGTGAGAAATAGAAATGTATGCAATTTGAAGAGCATACACATTTTCTGTTTGCTTCAAACACTTGCTGAGCTGCATTATTTTTTTTTTATATCGCCTTGTCAACTCCCTTGCCAATACCCGTTGTGGGAAAAGACTGACACCATCTTAAAGAAAAACCATAGCATTTTCCAAACTAAGTCTACTTAATGCATCTATACTACATGTACAATTGTCATGGATAAGCATTTTCTCTGCATCGAAAAAAAAAAAAACCTTTTTAAGCTATACTTATTTACAGGTCTAGAATCGTCACACTCTGTGTCTTGGAGCAAGACGATAATCAGAGCTGTTTTAGGTGTCAGTGCTGAACAAAATAGACCATTTTAATAAAATCTATAAAAAGAAACAAACAAGCAAATGAATAAAAAAACTAGTTACTTACACCCTCTAAATTCGTTTTAGAACATCCACCCGGTTTACCTGGGACTATGCTGCCTACAGTGGAAGAGGTCAGGCAGACCCGATGAATAACCCACTGAATGCATGCACACGCATGCTGAGATATTCCAATAGAAATGCTGCTGCTCGACAACATTCTCGCTGAATTGGTGCACATTATGAATAACATCATAGAAACTCAGATACCAACCGTGAGGGGGACATTTTTTATTTGATATACCTTACATATATTACAATATACATATATTCTCTTTCAGTGTACACAAATAGTGTCTTTGGATTTTGTTTTGATTATAAATACGACTATGTTTAAATCAGGGCTCACCAACGTGGTGCCCGTGGGCACCAAGTAGCCCCTCAAGGAGCACATGAGTAGCTCTCAGGCTTGCTATAAAAATTGCACAACTCCTCAGTGAGATGCATCTACAATGTAAAATGTAGTTAACTCATCGTTGATAGTTACTGTTAGAAATCACAAGCGTATTCACATAGATACACGAGTATCATTTAACAATTAATAATAATATAGAACACATTTTTATTTCAGAGGAGTATTTCAAACTGGTAGCCCTTTCTATGACTCAGTGTCCATGTAGTAGCTCTCAGTTACAAAAAGGTTGGTGATCCCTGGTTTAAATTGATATCGAAAAGAATATCATTGGACGACATGCTAAAAGTATTTGTTTAAAGGTTACAGTAAAATAACGGTCTTCTCGTGCAAACTGCAAATTTTTTTCAAGGTGTGTGACAACATAAAAACTTAAGTGAAATTTAAACTGTTTTTCTGTAACTAAATTAGTAATTATTTTTCAGCCGACTTTTTACATGTACTCCATACATTTCCAGGCAATTATCTGTACTTTCTCAGCAAAATTTTTTTCTTTTTCTCTTTCTTTTTCATGTTTAAGCATTTCACTGCATGTTGTATGCTGTATTTCTGTGTATGTGACAAATCAAATTTGAAATTGAAATTGAAATTTGAAATTTGAATTTGAATAAAGCTACAGTAGGGAGATCAGTAGAAAAGCCTTTGCGATCGGCCTAAGCTTTTGTCCTTAATGGCATGTTTTCCCCTCACATTACTTTTACTTTTATACTTTGAATAGTTTTGAAACCAGAACTTTTACACTTTTACTTGGGTAAAAAGCTTGAGTTGACACTTCAACTTCTACAGAGGTCTTTTTAATCCCTAGTATCTGTATTTCTACCTGAGTAATGAATGGAATACTTTTGACACCAGTGCACATGGTGTCAATACTAAAAGATTTTTCGGGAAGATTCCTGCAACAGGTATCAATCATGGAGATTTGAAGCAGCTTTCTACATTCTCAGGAAACGTTGTTAGACAACATTTAAATAAAGAAAAAAAATATACAAAACAGATATTTGTCAGTACAACTGGTTTATTATTATACAAATTGACAGTTAATGAAGCCATAACCTTCACCCTGGACAGGTGTGCAATGCACAATTTTCATAATGTTCTCTCAGACTAATCATAAGGAAAGTAAAAGACGAGCACACAATCATTGAAAAAGAGCTGCAGGAGGAGCTAAAAGCAGCGGGAGCAACAGTTGCAACAAGAACAACACGCAATGAGCTGAGCTACAATCATCTCTGATGACTGAAATGGATGAAAACCATTTGCTTTAAAAAGCACAGAGATGCATGAATAAAAGCATTTGACAAAATAGATTTTTTTGGAGCAATACACTGCAGTCAGACCAAACACAAACATGGCATTAAGTCAACGTTTATGTTTAGAGAAAGAAGGGTTGTGTTGTGTTAGCGCAGCGGTTAAAACATTTGCCTTCAGATCAGAAGGTTGGAGTTCAGATTTTATTACTGCCAGTATGCAGTGTGTAAATCTCTTAACACTCCTTTGCATTTGTATAACTAAGTTGTGCTGATTAAAAATGTCTACCAAAAACCATCATATTGGGCTGCTTATATATATATATATATATATATATATATATATATATATATATATATATATATATATATATATATTATATTATCCGATAGATAGATAGATAGATAGATAGATAGATAGATAGATAGATAGATAGATAGATAGATAGATAGATAGATAGATAGGAATCAGTAATACTAATTATTATAATTAGTAGTGTGTGAGTAAATTTTTTCAAATACTATTTTTATTTTTAATGAGATGATTATTATCTTAAACCTTCTGAAAGCTTTTATAAGAAAGTTTTATAAGTGTTAAGACAAAATACATGAAATGTGTACCTGTAACAGTGGACATATGGAGGTGTACCAAATAGGCCTGTTAGCCAATTTAATTGCAATCGATGGTAAAAAATAGGGAAAAATAGTTTTAAATTTTTTAATTTTTTAGTCAACATAGGCATAAACCCATATATATGCTTTATTCAAATAAGATTTACTCAAATTGATTTGAGAATTGGAGCAGCAGTCAAACAATTTTTTAAAATACATATATGGGTAAAGAAAGGACATCATGAATAAATTTGTGTTGCATTGAACATTGATAGTATATAACATACATATTTATTTATATTTTAATTTTAAAAAAGGTCACACACAAATGCACACAAGTTAAAATGAATTTGTGTGAATTTGCACATTATTATTGCACTACTCAATTTCTCAATACTTCTATCATTTACATGACAAACAGACAGCCATTTTCACATTGTGATGAATACACTGGGTATATATCTAAAGTCTCTAAATATTTCCTATGGGAAAGCGTTATGCCTCATAGACTGGCATTTTTTAATATGAGCTATGCCTCATTGAAGGCTTCAGACTCTAAGGACTTGTGATATGTGATATCTTAGGCAGACATCCTACATTCCGCCACAAGGTAACCACCAACGGGCAAAAGCCAAGCTTATCACCACAACATGTAATGGAGGTTCATTACAGGGCTCCTTAGGGACTGTGGCAGATGGAGGTGCTTCACCCCTTTCACAAAGACTGTATTAAATCTGGGGAGCAATGCGATAGCTGCCACATAGATTCAGGATAAATGGAGATTTGCAGCAGTTTAACAATCAATGAAAAAAGATCTGAGAATATGGACAATACACATAGTCTGGGGAATAAGGTCAACATCATTCACCGAACAATTTCCACCTATGGGCATTCAAAGCCCCCATGCAAGGAACTCTTGCATTCAGACATGTCTGCGAGATAGGTAAATTACAAACCTTGGTTGGAGATTCAGCCTTAGGTGCTAAACTGAACCCAGTTGAGTCTGCTATTTCAAGGGGAAAGCTGCTAGAGATTTAAGAACCAGGGAAAAAAGCAACACCTTGTTGTTGCTGATCATCCTGGGGGTCACAATTATAACCCATAGCCCTAGCATACGATACCAGGTGCCAGATACTTTGGCCTCACTGAGAATTTGTGTTAAAAAAGGGGTATTTATTACAATATTGTCTGAGTGGAACAATGCATGATTTATACTGGATGCCCTTCCTAACACAACCCTCCCAATTTTTCCAGGTTTGGGACCGGCACTAGGAATGCACTGGCTTGTGCAACCCCAAATGGCTGGGGACTTACAACTGGACAATTGGTCCTTGCTCAATGGCCCACTAGTGGCACATGGTGTGGTGCTGGGAACTTGCAACCTTGCGGTCCTGAGCCCAATGCCTTTACCACTGAGCTACTACCTTCCAAATAGGTGTCCAATGATTGATAAATAAATAATTGATAGTTTTGGGAAGGTTACTTTGGAAATGTATTAGATTACAGATTACAAATGACTCTATTCAAAATATAATAATTCATTATCTTTTCAATTACTTAAGTAACTGATCACATTTGATTACTTTTTCATTACTTATGGCACTTAATGGAAAGAAATCCTAAGTTAGGGGTGGGGGGGACATTTTTTCATTTCTTTACATTTTCTTTAATCATTTATGTTGTAATTAGATTACGTAACGCTGTTAGATGTAACTAGTTACTCACCAACACTGATAATTGATTACTGAATATTATGTTTAGTAAAAATGATCCTGTCTACCATTGCATGATAACTGCCTGACACATAACATTAAATTAAATTAATTATTAACAGGCAAGTGATTAATTAGTTCCAAACTAGTTGCTAATGTATGAATACAGGTGCTATCAGTTGTCCTCTTATTAATGACTTGTTAGTTATTGAGTCAGTGTTGCTGATGCAGAGTAGCCCTTCATTACCAAAGACCAAGTAACTAAATTAGAAATTAAATTAGAATTACAAAAATATAGTAGTTTATATTGATACCTAGTGTGGCTGCTTCAGTGTATCTTTGGCCAGCTCTGCTCTATCCTTCAGGTACATGCTTAATAAGTGCTGTTTGGGTCATCCCACTTATAAATCAAGAATAAGAAGATCGGTTCCGGACAGTGCGACTTTCTGAGTTACAGTATACAGTCTTCACACTTGGAATTGATTGTCTGCTACCAAGTTGTTCATTCATCCAGATAGCAAACCAGAGTGCTTCCCAGGTTTCTTGCAGTGCTTACTGGTTGTCAGTTTGTCAATGTGGCTATTTACCAACAAAATGTCTAGACTGCAGAACCTGGGACAGATTCAACATCATCAGCCCTGCCAGAGGAGGGTTGTCTGCTGCCGACATAGTGTGCTTAAGATAGTAAATCTACTGGCAGTAGGGCACATAGCTACTACCTCTTATTATTTTCCAAGAAATGTCTATGTCTGGAATACCGATTGCAAAACTCTACATTACCTGTAATTACCTGGAATAGTTAGCTCAGCAACACACATAAAAGGGATTTGCATTCTTCCTTTTTTGTACGTGCATAATACATCTTTTTAACCGCAATTAATCTTTCAAACAGTGATGTATTTACTGGTGTATAGGTCTTAATATAGCTTCACTTCACTGCCTGACACAGTTTTATCAACCAAACACATTCAGGGCCTACTAAAAACGGCCTTTAAAAGAATTAAGTATGGTGGACTTCCGCAGATTTATAGCAAATCTGAGCTATCAATGGTAGCTATAACTCCATTTCTCTTCCATCCTTGATATATAGTGCTTCTCTTCCTCCCCCCCCCCCCTTGCATTGCTTGTAGCAGTCTGGAAAATGTTCTTTCCCAAGACGACATTTCTTTCCAGATACTTTTACATTTGTAGCTTTGAGCATAGTACAAGCTGTCAGTATCATATTTTCCCAGATGCAACACCCGATGATAGACAATGATACAATGATGTACGTTTATATGTAAATTCTTTAAACAAGTTAAATCCATGTGAGAGCAGCACTTAATTGAGTCCATTCCTTCATCACTTTGTTTAAGACTAAAACATACCACTAGCTACATTCTATAATTCATTTGACTGCGCATGTGACAGCACGTCTTGGGTCTCTCTGTGTCAGTTTTGGTCCAAAGCTGGAATCTTTCCTTAAACCGTATTCCTGCCAAAAGATAACTATGACCATGTAGCATTTTCAACATTATTAACCAGACATCTGATTACTCTCCTGCTTATTCATTATAGATTAATTTTTATAAAACCTACATTAAATAAAATCCTCCATGAAGAGTTTTGAAAAGCTATTTATTATTTGTTTACATCTGATTTAGCTAATGCCTAACCAACATTATTCGTCTGAATTATAGTTCCAATATAAAAAGTCAACTCCTGACATATCTTTCAGTTCGATAAACACCACACCAGTGCTATCTAAAATATTGTCACATTTACCATCTCTTTCTCATATTACCTTAGTGACCTTCTCTAGACATGGGAGAATCCTATTACACCTCTATTAGCACAAGCACAATTAACCACCAGAAGCCACCAGAATGTGGAACAGGTTAAGAAAGTAAAAAGAGCGATGTCATATTTACTCGACAGGGAATCGTTCAACACGCCAAAAAGAATTCAATGCAAACAATGAGGAATAACACACTTTACAACTAGACAGAGTACCGACTCTGTAAATGTGGACAGTAAATAATATCCACACATGAAGAAAGCATTCAAAGCCCTGGAGCTTTTTAGAAGTGGGTATCCAAATAGCATTCAGTGCTGGGCTGAAAAATTTGCCTTGAAAACAACCTGACTGAGGATTAAATATTAAGAAAATACTAAGAATACTATACACACACAGAAACAAACACACACATATATATACATATATATTTTTTTTTCTTTTTTCTTTTCATCTATCGCCTCTTTTATATTCCGTTCTAACATTACAAGCGGTGTTAATAAAGTGCCCAGAAAAGTCTTTCTTGTCCGGGTTTCGTTCATTTGCCAACACAATGCAGAGTGAAGGAGCAGATCGGTCACATAGTAATGCACAGGTGCGTTAATTGCACGTTAATAAAATTAGTGCCGTTAAAGGTGAATTTGAGTGTGTGTATATATATATATATATATATATATATATATATATATATATATATATATATATATATACGTATGTATATGCGTATATATTCTGTGTTCAAGTACTCACCCAGGAAAAAAAGCATTTAATATAATTATAAATGATCAAAGTGGGTGTGTGACCTAACAGGTTAAAAAGCTTTATATCTGCAATTTGAATACTTATTGAGTTTGTACTGAAATATTTGTTGCGGGTTTTCTCAGCACTGTAATTACCTGTACTAGTGCACCCAGTGATGAGCCATGTATTTCATACCAAGGCTGATGCCACAGCTATAGAAATCATCCACACTATGGATTACAGACAGCTATCTCCCACAGTGACAATTAATGGCAAACATCACCTTACCATCCATTCCAAAATACAGGTGTGGTTTTGATGCCGGGAAGTGCGCGACATCTTCCAAATCGAAATCTGAGTTTATAAAAAAAAGTGATGGAATAGAAACACCAACATTACCAGTTTGTTCACAATAGCCACACTTA